>JACCPG010006560.1:0-55956 GCA_016069955.1 Drepana arcuata | reverse complement strand
TACTACATAAAGTACATAATGTAATTGATTTCCTATTAAATTTATTAAAAATTAATAGTAATAAAAGACTTCAATAGATACGTTTTCTTTTCAAGCTTTTTACTAACTTGTAGTGGTATACAGGGTGATTTTAAATAAATAAATAAATATTTTTTTTAATAAATACGACGAAGCCCACATTTTGTGTAGTATATATCGCACTCTTCAAAGTGTATTGAGCAAACAACACTATATTTGGGGGGTAACCAATCTTCTTCATTTCTACTATCCCTTATAGCCCTAATCCATCTTTCTTTCCATACTGTTTCAGTCGGGAACCTAAAATAAAACAAATTATAAAACGTATTTATAATAATATGACAAGGGGTCGTGCTGCGTGATATAATTTTAAATAAAATCGTTTGATATTTTGATGAAGAATGACAGACTAACGAAATAATTTAATATTTGAAAATACTACAATCTTAAAGATTGAATATAAATAACCAATCCAAGGTAAATAATCAATTTGATAAGATACTACAGTAAGTTACCCTATTATTGGGAAAAAAAAAACATGTGACCTGCTGCAACACTGGTCGAGGTTTTGTGTTCCGAGACAATTTGCAATAATAATAATAGGTTAAATTCATAATTTTACTGGTAATACACGAATATTCAATTACTTACTTGTGAAAAGTAATCCCACATGGTTTCTTTTGTGCACATTAATTATTTTTACACCATTTGACTACACAGGACGGCATATTATTTTTTTTTTTCTTAACACCAAATTAACGACGTGCGCTGTCTCTTACTAAAGGCCAAATGGCGGGCGCGGGCGGTCGGCTTCCTATGGCCCTATCGGCTTCCTTTTGGTTGCCTCACCTCGTAGTATTGGATGGTTCTGTCTTTCTTTTTTTATTGGTCTGAGGTTCACCGTTCCTGAATAATAAATACCGTGGTTTCACTCAATGAACAGTGTAAGTGTAACTATGTATGTACGTCTAGACACTAGATATAGTAACACTTCCACTTCCCCGTCCCCGATTTTGAGTGGGCGAAAATCTTGCCTAACAACTTTGCTAATCAGAACATCTTTGTTTATTAACCTACTAACTACATATGTATATAATACAGTAACCCTCTAGGCAAACAACAAAAAAACAAAGTCAAACTTCAATATTCATTTTATTTCATCGCAAGTAACGATGTCGGCATGTTTGAGCGTTTATTCCTAAAACTAAAATACTAATTAGAGTAAGTCCACAAACAGACAACACACAATAAACTACAAGGTTTGCATGATATGGTTAAATTTGCAATTTTTATTATGTAACATTGAATACTACTATAGCGTATTAATTATATGCACTATAGTAGTATATATTTTCTAATACTAAAACATGAATATAGATTAACTGTGTCTGTCTTAAGCACATTTTTATTCAACACTACACACATCACGAAATGTAACTACGCATAACATCGAATCGAAGTTATTAAATCGACAATAGTACTTTCGTACTGAGGTCTGCCAGCACACTTGGATTTATTAAAATATTAATGAATTCAATAAAGTCAATAAAAAATGACATTATGTAAATTAATATTAAAACATTCCTAGGTATAATTTATCTAAATGTCAATTATAACAATAATTATTATTGCAGGAGATCTTATTATATGAACAAAATTGTCAGCTTACTTTTGTACAGTTCTAAAAACTTACACATTTTTCTATTTCGTATTTCTATCACCATTATTTATCATTACAAAATGCGTAAGATTGTGTAAGATCACACGTCAAAAATTAAAAATTAAATGCACAGTCAAAATAATTACTATGCATTTTCCATATTATTTTGTCTCTTGGGGCCTGACAAGCTTTGTTTCTACTTTGACAGAGCCGTCGTCACGATGTAGTTCCACTTGTAGAATTGAGAACACATGAATCACTTGCTTTACTTTTGGCAGTTCATTTGCTGCATTCCATGTCAGTTCCATTTTTGATAATTTTGTACCACTTGAGTGTTTAATGCACTGGTATTCTCCAGGGAAATCCTGAAATAATAATAACATGAATAAATTAAACTAATAAATTGCATTATAGAGTGAGATGGCTTAGGTACAACAATGCTTAGGCTTGCCATCTGTTATGTGGGCTAAATATATCTCTGTCAAAATAAGAGTGTTAAACTGCTGCCTACCCCTTGTGCAAATGTGTATACACCATTCATTATATTACACTGGTGTTATATAATTAATGGTGTGCAATAGAGGCTCGCCTCTATTGTTAAATTAAGGTAAAATAAAGGAAATTGATGAACCTAGGTTTCTTTTAACATGGATCAGTAAAGTTAATAAATGGGCATGGCTAAAATAATTACTGTAGTCCGCGCAGAACTAGTTGGCCGCACCTAAGGTATGTGAGCAACAGACTATAGCTAACCAAATAACAAACTGATTTGGGTTTTGCATTGCAGATATTCAGAAAAGGACAACTTACATTATTAAAGAATATCCTCCTGTTTAAGCCCATGGCTACTATGATGACATCAATGTACTTTTCACGCACTTCCACAACAACAGCTTCAGTAACTAGTGGAGAGTGCAATTCAATGTACTTCAGTGTGTACAGTTCAGTGGACAATTCGCCTGCCTTCTTAGCATTATATTTCTGTTTATTGCATTGAGCTGCTATCATACGAACTTTGTCAACATCCCACTTTGGTTCATCTGCATACTTCAGACTTGCTGCTAATAATCTGGAAATTAATATATTCAAGTTTAACTTTTGGACACAAAATTCCCATTTCAAGAACCTATTACCACAACCTATAACACTATAGAATCATTATTTACTATTCTAACTCCACTATAGATTGTGCATTTTCACATTCAAAATGGGGATAATAATTAATAGAATAATCAGACAAACTAGCAGAGGCAATAAGCATATTTAAAATATTCTATTTGTATATTACCTGTGAACCATAATATCAGCATATCGTCGAATAGGACTTGTAAAATGTGTATACAGTGGCACATTCAAAGCATAATGATGATAGTCTTCTTCTTCACAGAGACCAGCACAGAAATACTTGGCCCTTGTCATTGGTTTTGCACATAACATGCTGAGAACCATAGCTTTGCCTTTATCTGTATTCTCAGGCCCAACATGAGGGAGTAAGGACCGGTGTAAGTCACCAGCAGAGTCGATATTCAATTCAATGCCCATTGGCTTCAGAGACTTGGCAAGTTGAGTTAACATGTATGGACTTGGGGGAGGATGACATCTTAAAAATGCTAAATTAGGGTGATCAGCATGTATTCGTTTTGCCACAGTCATATTTGCCAGTAACATGAACTCTTCAATAAGTTGATGACTTTCCTTACTTTCATATATCCAATATGATTCTGGAAGACCATTTGTTGTGCTCAAATGAAAGGCAACTTTTGGTTGGTCAATTCTCAAGGCACCACCTTCAAATCTGTTTTTTCTGAACACAGCAGCAATTTTACCAACAATTTTTATTGACTTGTAGATATCTTGGTATGTGAATCCATTATATGTTTCTGGGAATTTGGCTTCAGAATCTTCATCATCATTTAATACAGCTTGAGCATGTTCATATGCCAACTGGCAACAAGAATGAATTACAGTCTTCGCCAACCTGTGGCCTAAAACTTGACCATCCGCAGTTATTTCCCAAAATACAGAGAATGAAAGCTTATCCACTCCCGGAAACAGAGAGCAAAGCATGCATAGATCATCTGGCAACATGTGATAAGCTTTTTCTACTAAATATATAGTTGTTGCTTTATCAGCCACTTGTTCATCAAGGATTGTGTTCTCTGTTAGAAAATGTGATACATCTGAAATATGAACACCTACTTCATAATTACCATTTTCTAGTTGCCTGCAAGAGAGAGCATCATCTATGTCACGACAGTTGGATGGATCTATACTGAACACACATAGTTTTCTACAGTTTTCCCTCAACTTTATTTCCTCTTCTGGTATAGTATAGTCCAGACGAGGATATAAATGCCTAACATCTGGGCCAAAAGGAGTAACATCCAGACTTGTTTGAGCCAGAATAGCTTTGGTTTCTGTCATCATATCTCCAGACTGACCAATATTGCATACAAGTAGCCCAATAGCAAATCTGATGTCAAACCAATCTACTATTTTGGCCAAAAATAGTGAATTTTCATAAGCTTTAGCATTTTCATAAAATTTATCAGGCCAGTTTATGAATGGTATGTTGAGTCTAGGAATTCTATGATCTCTAGGAACAAATAATGCTTTTTGCCTGTTCTTGTCGGGCATTAGTTTTAAAGTACCTATACAAGTTCTATTATGGACTTTTTCCTTGATAAATACAACTTTTCCCTTTTTTTGCTTATTTAACTCTTCAGTGTTTGTTTCTTCAGTGTCCTCAATGCACTGCACAACAACAATATCACCTTCCAATGCACGGTTTCTATGTTTTATCCCATCTATCAGGATATCTTGCTCAGTCCGGTCTGTGCCTGACACATATGAGTGCTGGAATTGTTTTGGGTTTATTCTTAACACACCTTGTATAAGACTATTATTAGATAAGCCTATTTCAACTTCCTCTAATGGCATATAGAGCTCAAATCTTTTATCCGTTGTTTGATTTTTGTCATTTTTATTAGATTTCTTTTGTTTTGTTTTTATAACCTTCTTTGAATTATTATTAAAATTTTGTTGATGCAAATTAACATGGTCTTGATGTGATTGTGGTCTTGAAGTGTCACCTCTCTTTAAACCAAAAGGCTGACTTAGTAATGGATGTTGCATCATATTGTGTAAAAATCCACAATTTGCTCCAGGTGCTTGCAGCAATGGTGTGTTTGGGGTACTTGATGTCCTTGACTGGTCATGAAAAGACAATGGTGTGTTTGGGACACTGAATGCATGTTGGCTACTTTGATACCCTTGTTCCTGCATATATTGGAACTGTGGGTGATGGCTAAGATTTTCAAGATACTTCGAGCTAGTGCTAGCATACAAAGGACATATCTGTTTGATAAAAAGCTCATGAACTGTACTACTATCGCTCTGTGCCCTAAAGTTTGAATGGGCTTGGGGGAGTTCAGAGTTTACGGTAACCAATTTTAGGTGCTTTAATCTTTCTTTTTTTCTTGTATTTTTACGATTGGGATACAAAGAGCTGGTAGCATCTTCTGTTTCATCAGTGTCTCTTTGTAGGTTTAAGTTCTGGCAGTGACTTGTTATATCATTCACAGTATGTGACAAAATCCTTGTGTTTATTTGACCGTCACCTTGGGTTGAATGTTTCCTTGAAGTTGAAGCATGTTTCGGAGACTTTTTTGGTACGTCTTTACACTTTTTTTCCATCATCTTATTATTCAGAGAACTTTTTGACCGAAAAGGCTGCGACGTGGTGATTTGTGCTGTTGATGGCCTATTTACATCAACACTTCTTTCCGACGCAGAGTCCCGTATATTTGACATTATGACAACTATAAAATGAACCAGTTAACTATAATTTGTAATTGCATTAAACCTGGTAGATTATTTACAAAAATTTAAAACATACGTACACTATAGGTTTGGTTGATAAATTTGATTTGATTGTAATTGAAATTGATATATAAAAATCATTGATTACATAAACAGACTAAAAAGATCCAACAGACCTGAACTGACAATCGAATGATTTAGATAGAGTAACTCGAAGACTACTACTGGACTGGACATGGAGTAACTAACAGAAAAAAAAAATAACACGCGTTAGCTAAATAAGTTTTCGTCCATTTCATTAAAGCAGCTCAATGAGTTGTTAAAATGTGATTACATTATCTGTATAGCAAGTTCTTTCTATAATGGAACGTAGGAGTTAAAAGTACACAAAAATTGTAAAAAAGAGGATGTATGGGTACTAACTATACATCTCTGCCTACACGTAACGGGAAGGCGTGAGGATATATTATTCTTATTATCCTTACTAATATGATAAATGTGAATGTAAGTTTGTTTGTTACGCTTTCACGTAAAAACGACTTAACCGATCGTCATAAAACTTTGTACACATATTCTCGGAGGTATTAGAAGTAACATAGGATACTTTTTGTTGAAAAAGTTTTTTTTACGAAAGGTAAAAAAGCTGTCTACGCCGACGAAGTCGCGGGCACAGCTAATAATATTATAAATGCGAAGTTTGTGAATATGAATCTTTGTTACTTTATCACGGCTGAATAAAATTGAACGTTTTGTTCCGAAAATAAATCTAGGTAAAATTATACTAATGACATCAATTGTTAACCGTGGGGCAATGCTGTTATATTTTAGTTAAAGTTGTACTTTGAATGATTACCATTCAAGCTTGGATTTTCGAAAAAATAATTTTCACTTGACACATCTACTTGCAAAGATCTAACGCATTGACATTTCATTTGACGTACCTACTTAACATTTTCTATATCTTTGGTTTTCACTCGACATCCCTGGCGATAGTACAAGATACGATTTTCGAAATTTCGCTAAAAATGGCCTCGAAGTCTTTTGTTAATCCTTTACTTCGTCATGTTGCGGTGAGTATATTGTCTAAGTATTTTCTCATCGATTTATATGTAAAGCAAGATTTATTGTAAATTTTGGTAATTGACTGTCAAAACCCTGTTATGTAAACCTTCATGTCCCCAGTGGGTTTTGTAGCTTGCTTGTTTTCTCATTACTTAACTGTACATTTTAGACTCGTGGGTACGCACAGGCTGCTCCAGCAACCAGGAGGGAAGTCAAGATACAGTCATCTGTTCTGCCAAGTAAAACATTTGTCGCCGCTTTGGACAACGGATCTCCTGTGACTCGTGTTACTATTGCTTTTAAGTAAGATTATTTACTAAACTAACCATAAAAACATACCACGTATATCATGACCACTCCTAAGCTTTCGAAATAGATTTTCTTTAAATTTATTATGAGAGTATTAATACTCCGGAACAAATAACAATTAAGTTGTGTTTTCAGAGCTGGTTCCCGCTATGAGCCACAGACCGAATTGGGCATCTCACATGTTCTTCGCTCTGCTGCTGGTCTTTCTACCCGAAGCACGAGTGGCTTCATCATTGCACGTAAACTTGCACAGATTGGTGCCTCCGTGTCTGCATCTGGCGATCGCGAGTTCATTTACTACACTCTTGAGGTATATACTTACACTTTTATTTTGTTAATTATGCTTGTGTCCTCTTGTGTCATTTTGTTGTGTTTGGTGTTTGTTCTTTTAATGCCATATTGGTGGCAAGCAAGCATTGATGTCTGTACCGTAAAGGTAGACAATAATATGTATGGGCATAAGGCACACAAATTTTATGCCCTAAATTTGTTATGTCATTGTTACTACTTCATTCATAATCCCACCTAATTGTGTAGCTTTACTAAATACAAATAACAAAATATGAAACAATCTTAATCTATAAAGCCTTAAAGGATATAGTGCCCTGCTGGGCAAAACCTCTTTAAGCCGCAGTGCGTCTTTAGTGCCACCTAATGATGAAGTATAGTGTGATGTGTGAAATAGGTTTTATTGTCTTACAATCACTCACTGGCAGAGACTCCCTATTTCTTAAAGCTTCTTCTCAAGCTTTTTTATGACTCTTTGGTCACTGACTGTACTTAACCAAGTTTTCCCTAATCAATTTTCAATTCCATGAGTTTGTCCTCCCAGGTACTCATAAAGCTGTAATTGTTTTTAAAAGCTTTATCTCTAGTAATACATACATCCCTATAAATGTTTTTTTTAGGCCACTCAAGACAATTTGGATTGTGCTGTAGAGTTCCTGGCCAACATAATCTCCAACCAAGAGTTCAGGCCATGGGAGCTGAGTGACAATGAACCACGCCTCAAGTATGATATTGCATCTATACCGCCTCAGGTTTGGCTACATTCTTCTTTTGATACTATCAAATGGGAATAATCTAACTAATATTATAAATGTGAAAGTTTTTGACGATGTTTGTTACTCAATAAGCCAGCATGGTTGGCATTGAACAGAGTGGGCTAAAATTAGCCACAGAGATAGATCACCAAAATCTCACAAGTGCATAAGAACCTAACCCAAAGTATAAGAACCCATAATTGATCTTCTATATTATATGTCATACATATATGACATCGACGGGCAATTCATCCCCATACCTTGGGACCACAAAGGTCTCGTACTGTGCGCTTCCAAAGGAGTTTTCTTCCGTGAACGCTCAGGCTGTGGAATGAGGTTTTCCCTGGAGAGTACAGCATGGAGTTCTTCAAGAAGGGTATGAAAAGATTCCTGCAGGGTCGGCAACGCGCGAGTGATACCTCTGGTGTTGCAAGTGTCCATAGGCGGCGGTAACCGCTTACCATCAGGCGGACCGCATGATTGTTTGCCACCCAAGTGGTATAAAAAAAAAAAAAACATCATGCGGGTGTCAATTTATTATATAAACTCTGTAGATGACTCTAAATTAGGCATTGATATAGAGATACTATTACTATTACCATTGTGTTGTCTTAATTGCTAGTTATAAGAATAACTATAAGTAAATTGATAAGAGAGTTATATATGTAGGTGCGAGCAGTGGATTTGTTGCACCGGGCTGCATACAGGCGTGGGCTGGGCAACTCGCTGTTCGTAGCACCGCGTCGCATCGGCAAGGTTTCCACGGAGTCGCTACTGCACTTCGCCTCCACCAACCTCACCGCCAACCGATGCGCCGTCGTCGTTGTTGGTGGCACACAGGTCTCGGATCATGTTTTACATTCAGCTTATGACATTATTGAACGGGTTTTGTTGCACTTAAAAGACAAAGTGAAGCCTGGTTGACAAACACATATACACTGCATGTGGTAGAAGTCTATTTCTACAACACTACAGTTTTAGGGATGGTAGCGCGTGAGCGATACTCCTGGTTTTTGGCAGGCTTGTTTACCACCATTGTGGTGTAAAAAAGATCTTCTCTTTATATGATACCAGATAATAACTACCTTCATTAGATTGACAAACATGGTTGGTTTTTTTTTTTTTGTATTGTCTCGTAGCGTGAGTTCCGGGAACTTTTGCTACTTAACCGGTCAATGGCGAGACCTAGGCCTCCAGCCAGGAAACTAGGTTGGGAATATCAAGTGTTTTTGACAGTGGCAGTAAACTGACAACAATGTGTGAAGATTCCTCCTACGGCGTAAGGTGCTGATGATGATATGCTATATATGTATTTACAACATATATAGCATACCTAATTTATTTCAAATCTTAGATACTAATATATTTCCAATCCTGGAAACTGTAGTTTACAAAAGCTATGGACATGTGTAGGTCAAAGTCCAGTCGTGAATTGAACTGTATATCAATGTTGGATACCTGTTACTCATATAACAAGACTATAATATTAATAAGCATATCATTACGCCGATGGATATCCATCCGTCCTTATGGATACCCAGAGAGAATAAAAAACTCAAAAGAGGTATGTAAGTCTAGAGAAAACTGCTCTAGATTTACATACCTCTTTCAATTCTTCCACATTCATCATTCTCTTCATACATGCATGCCAGTTTCGAGTACCCATGAATTTGAACTAGGTAGTTGGCATGTGGTCTTCTTCTGCCTCTTCTTTCGCAATAATACAGTAATAATAAGTCTTTATTTCACTTGCTTATAATTACTTCTCATTCTTTATAGGATACAGCCAACTGTATTGTGAAGTCCCTTCAGCTGTCTTCCACAGAGGACAGTAAGGGCGAGGGCTCTTCGTACTATGGCGGTGAATTGCGGTGAGTAGTTCAATAATAATTCAATATATTCAAATCCTCTGGCAAATATTTAATAAGTCCATACTTATATGTGAATATGTATGGATGGAAATACATATTTGGTTCTCTATAGAAAGGAGATGGGTGGTGAGCTGGCCCACGTGACCCTGGCGCTGCAGGGTGCTCCTGCCTACACGCCGCAAGGACTTGCGCTAGCCATTGCCGCTAAAGGTATGTCTACAGCTAATAGAATTTACACGTGTGGCCCATGTCTCAACACTAATGATAACTGAGACATGGAGTTTGGACCACGTTACACTTTTTGTTACCAAGACAAAAGTACCATCTGTATTTTGAATGTTATGTAAAATTCTCAGCTCTGGGTAATGGGCCCTCGACCAAATGGGGCGGCGACCGCTCTCCGCTGGCCAAAGCGTTGGGTAACATCGGGCCCTTCGCTGCTGCTGGCTTCAGCGTTTCATACACCGACAACGGGCTGTTCGGCGTTGTGCTCTCCGTGCCCAAGGACGAGGCTAACAAAGTCAGTCAACATTAACTTAGTACTACTAAATAGCGAGGCCGCTTTCATGCGAAAGTAGCACGCCCGGATTACACATTCTACAACACCATGATTACGTTATCATAATAAATGGAGTTCCCAAATAAAACTGTAATTGAAAACATTGCAGGCTGTGAAGAATGTCGGTACTCTTCTGAAGAACCCTTCACTAAGCTCTGACGCCATCAAGGCTGGCAAGAACCAGCTGAAGGTGCAGATTTTGTCGGAGACCGAGAACGGTACTTCGCTGGCGGAGTCGCTGGCGGCGCAGGGCTTCTATACCGGCTCCGCACGCAGCGCCGCCGACCTGGTCGCTGCCATCGACCAAACCTCCAACACGGACATCTCACAGGTATTTTCTGATTTCTGCCAAGGAGTATTTTATTTGCTTGAAATAAACCCTTTGCTTTTCCATTATTCCTATAAATCCATATTCATGTAACTTATATGTTACAATTTTATCCTCCCTTACTACAATACCAGCCATTTTGGTAAAATCTTCATACCACAATGCTTAATACAACAATCACCTACTGTTACACCACTTTGGTTTACGGATATATCAATTATATACCATATATGTAACAAATTTATTTTATTTTATTACATTTTGGAGCAAGCAAGTATTTTTACAAATGCAATTTTTTGTTTTTATTCCAGGCAATTGCTAATGCAACAACCACCAAACTTTCCATGGGAGCAGCAGGCAACCTTGCGTTTGTTCCATTTGTAGATGAACTTTAAATTGTTATTAGTTTTAGGCAATTATGTATGTATCTATTTAATTAATCAGAAACAACAACTGTAAAATTTTAATAATTTATTGTTCAACAAAAAAAATACATAAATAAAATCTTTTTATTACACACATATTATCATGTTTGATTTTTGTCTGATACCTGTCCTTTAAAACAGAGCTATTGTTACCTGATCAACTCCAAACAAGTTCAAAACTGTTCACCATAAAATGTACTTAATTGTTGCAAATTAAATAAGTCTACAAATGAAAAAAAATATTTTTTTGTGTTAGTAAGTTCTTAACATATTCAACAGAAAATTTTGTAAATTAATCTATACAAATAAATTAAATTGGAGTATCTGTTTGTAATATTAAAATAACAGTTTGTAATGATAAATGCTTATGGATGTATACATGGCATAAACATATGCAAAAATATTTTATTTTACAATTTGTTGTCTGTTTGTTATGGCTTATCTCACTCGGCTGGACCGATTTTGATGGGACTTTCACTGGTAGATTAATTTATGTAAACAGGAGTAACTTGGCTACTAAACTGAACAAACTAACTTGTTAAATTCCTCGCGGACGAAGTCGCGGGCATACATATAATCATGCCAATAAGTTGTGAAAACGCACTATGTATGCCTACCCCATTAGGGACTCGCCCTCATAATAAGTATGTATAAGTGTTGTGAAAACTAGGCTACAGGCTAGGCAGAGTCAGATCTAGACTATCATACAGACATCTTTCTATGGCTTTATCCACATTCATCAGTTTCAAGTCAATTTGATGTTCCCATCTTTGAGTGTCTGATCAATTTGATCTAGGTCTTCCTCTGCTTCTTTTTCAACACACATTCTCATTGTATATCTGATTCATCAATCTTTATGCATTAACTCTTATATGTTCAAACCAAAGTACCTTTACTTCATCTTTACAACTACATTCTCATTTATGTCATTTGGTGTGCGAATAAATTCAATACAGTTCAATCAAATTTCAGTATTTTTTTAAGGGAAGAATTTACTTGACATATTTATATTAGGTACCTGAGAGGACTAAGGAAGTTGATTTTTATTACAATTTCTGTCAGATAATAAGGTCAGGTGTAAGGTGATAAACTCTCTAGAAGGTTGCATAAACCATAACTATAACAATTGTGAAATTATGTTTTTCTGAGACCTATCATTGTCTCTCAGGAACTTAGGAGGTTCTTAGGAACTGCTCCATAAAAAATCTGGTTCCATTGTTAAGGTTTGCATGAGGATCTCCATCCAACACAAGGTAAAAGAAAACCCTTCAATAATTTAATAAATACTACAACTAAATAACTACAAGACTTGTTTTTATTACTTTATTGTACTTCAGCTTCATTTAGTAACATGTTGGGAATTCCTTTTGAAATAGGAAATTGTCTACCAGATTCTGGACAGACAAGGTGACCTTCTTCAACCTCAACTTCCAATAGTACACGATGAGCTTTCTTTAAGAATTCTTCATTTTCTTCAAACTTTGGTTCAACTGCTTTAGGTAAACCTTCACTATGTCCAATGCTGTTTGCTGCCTGCCACAACACGTCCCAATCAAGCTTAGGGATTATACGGGTTATAAAATCTGGATTAAAATCAACATCTGATATCTTCACATCTGTCGCGTTGATAGCGAGGGGGTATCCAGTCATAACACCTTTCAAGCATTTGGATGTGAGCATATTATGAGTAATTAATTTCATGATTTCTAGGTACAATACGTTCAATTAATAATTATTTTATAGGTGCTATGGGTGAATCAAATTAGGATCATTTCCGGTATCGAGGTTTTATAACTCGTAGGTTATATTAGTTCGTCACATTAAGCACACAATCAGTATTCACTATTAGTCTTTGCACAATATACTGCCTTTTTAAATTAATGTCACAAATTACGTCAATAACAGTTATAACTTAAACTTGGAGCATAACGACAATAACACACTGCAGACTGTAGTCTATGGGGTGTACTATATGCAATATCTGATAACATTAAAATATCTTATGTTCTGTTTTATTCTCTTTTCTGCTGCCATTTAAATTTAATCTTGATTTTTTTTATATGCCTACCTTATATGACTTGTTATATGACTTGGATCATAGGCCTCAATACTTAATAACACAGAATACTATAATAGTTCTAGTTTCTCCTGAAATTATCAAATTAAATTACATATATAACAGATTAATTGCTATCCAGCGTGGCAATACTGCTAGTCTTCTTTTTCAAGTGTATAATAGTAGTCTTTGGTCTTCTTGGCACCGAGCGTTCAATACAAATTGAATAGTAGATTTGGGACAAATATTTTATCTGTAAGTAGTTAGTTTAAACTGTTCTTTGTAAATATTGTTAATATTTTTTTGATGTTAATACCGAATAAAACCGATTAATTATTTTAAGCAACTAGACTATAAGATGGTGTGCTACGATTATAATATCTTACATTACTATGAAAACTTAGATGAATTTATTTGTAAAATTTTTCACAAAGGGATAGGCAAAAGTTACGCAAAAGCGACTATACAAGTACATTACAACCAAAATAGGCATTTTAAAGCGAACAATAAGTAAAATAAAAAAAACGAAAAATGGTTTCTGAATAGTTTCTGGCTATGGCCTGTTCCTTAATGAACGACTTAAAGAAAAAAAAGTGTCACCATGAATGATTTGTTTGCCGCCAATTTTAATGAAATTAAAGAAATAAGCTTGTTGAAATTAAATATTGTGACAAATTCTCAAAACTTGTAAAGTTTTGTGGACAATTATTGTTAGTTGTGAAAATGCTGCCTATGCACGGCACTCGTAATGAATATACGTGTAATTGTAGTAAGTGCATAAGGTGTAGCGTTCGGAGTAGGTAATGTAAGTAATGTAGAGTGGTCAATTGTTAAATAAGTGTTGATCTAACGTTTTTCAGGAAAGTTATGACCAGTTTGAGGAATACGGCTTCCGAAGAACAGTTTTTTTTATCAAAAACTATTGATTGTAAAAAGAAATTTAATGAACATGGTCGTAGGCGTGGATTGAAGTTCAAACCAAAATGTAACAAAGTTCTCGACAGAAAACTGAGGAAATATAGACTAAGACTAGACGGCAAAGAAGACCAGGATGTGCTAGATATGTCTGAAACTTTGATTTCTATATTAAAGATCAAATCCCCAAATCAAAAACAATTAGAAGAGGTTAACAGTGTGGCGGTAAGAAGTGAGAAACCAATACCTAAAAATTATTTATTTAGAATGGTTCGGAGGAAACATAATATTAAAGTCAATAAATTAGGTCAAGATAACATGGTTGAGTCCACTTCATTTGCTTCCCCTTTGGTTGACAATAATCTAGAGAAAAGACACACTAATGCATTTAAGTTGCTGATGGATTCTAGAAACAAATCCATTGGTGGTAATTCTCCTGGAAAAGAAAGAGTATCAGATGAATTTGACACCCAAGAAGCTATTGAAAAGAAGGACATGAAAGCTAAGAGACAGTTAGTGCTGCAAAAAATGGCAAATGCAAAGGGAGCTCTTAAACATAAGGAAGTTGAAGAAATACGGGAGAGGATTGTCAAACAAAAAATTGAAAAACGAGCAGACAAATTCAAGAGCATGCTCCTCAACAAAGATCCAAAACATCTTGAAGAAACTTACAAGGTAAGTTGTCAGATAGAGGGAGACAAATTAAACCCTACGTCTCATACAAATGTTCATATTGAAAGCAATGTTAGTGATACTAGAAAAAAATCTAAAACACTTTATGATGTAGATATATTTGACATGACACAATTCCCTTGCAAAGCCAGTCCTGAGAAAAAAGTAATATCTAAAGAAGATGAAGAATTTTTGAAAAAGTTGTCGCCATCACTAAGGAAAAAAGAAAATATGCTTTGCTATTTCAAAAAGGTTGACAAAGATGTTGGTGAGGATGAAAACAGTTTAATTATAAAAGTTAAGTTAGCACCAAAGGCCAAAAAGAAAGGCAAGAAGAAAAAGCTCTCCTTGAATAAAGATATAATCAATACAGAAGTTGAAAAAGAACCCATAGTTTTAGAGGAATCTAATGGAACTAATACTTCTTCTATTCCTATGGAGGATGTGAAAAGGAATGAAGTAGCAAGGAAACGCAAACACAAAGAAATCATGCCTGCTGTTAATACTGAAGCTCTAGAACCCAGTCCAAAACAATATAATAGGCCTAAAAGAAGCTTGAAAAAACCTATTAAGTATAATGAAGATGAGTTTCTTACAAGCTCAGATGAAGAGTTACACATCTTTACCCCTAAGAAAAAGAAACACATTACAATGAAATTAAACCAAACTATAGTAATAAGCGAAGAAGATGAAGAAAACATTCATACAACAGTGAAAGAAAAGATAGCTACAAAAGTAGTGCCACCACCTAAAAAAAACACCTCAAAATTGGCCCCAATATTTACAGTAAAAACTCAGGCTGATTTAGCAGCCATGGAAGCTAAGCAAAAATTTCTTCAGAGCGGTGTTCCAGACAAATTAAAAAAGATTGTTGCTCACCAAAAAGGAACGAACCCTGAGTACAATTATTTTTTTCATGTTGTCCATGTTCAGCAGTTGCATAGTCCACCAGTAGTTGAAAATTTTCAGAATTTTACTGAAATTAATCATGAAGATGAAAGTATTAATATGAAAAGTGACGATAATTTATTTAAGCAATTACTGAATCTAAAAACACATGCAGATGTAAAAAGGCAATCTAACTACGTACGAAACACTCCATTGTTACTGCAAAATATAAAGGAATCTTACCCAAAATTCCCAGTTTATCGCACATATCGGCTGTTGAGAGACAGAAGTAAAGGTGAAAATAAAAATAACAATTATCAAGACATTGACAATAGCATGGAACTATTGAATGGAGAAGTGGAACTATACAATGATAATCCAGACCGACTGAGTTGGACTGACAAATATAGGGCAGCATCATCCAATGATATTATTGGAAACTTTGAGAGTGTAAAGGAACTAAAAAAATGGTTGGAGCATTGGACTGAAAATAATATAAAATCAAAACATAATGTAAATGGTAATACTGGTTCAGATTCATCAGACTTCTATGCATCTGATGTGGACAGTAGAGACAGCTTGAGGTCATCAAATAACCTTTTGATATTGACCGGGCCAGTGGGTAGTGGAAAAACTTCTTGTGTTTATGCAGTTGCTGCTGAGCTGGCTATAAAAGTAATTGAAGTGAATGCCAGCAGGAAAAGAACTGGTAAAATAATGCTGCAAGATTTACAGGAAGCTACACAATCACATAAGGTTAATAGAGGCAATTTAGGGTCAGACATTTCACAGAAATCACAAGATATCATTAAAATTGATTTGTCGAAAAAGAAACCTCGTGGTAGACCCAAAAAAAAATTTGATTTGGCTCCGAAAAAGTCAGTAGTAATAAAAAAAAATGAAGGTTCATCTGGAGCTGGGCTAAGTCAAGAAGCTTCAAGAACAGCAATGTCCCTTATATTAATAGATGATGCAGACATAGTATTTGATCAGGATGATGGGTTTTGTTCTGCTATAGTGCAGTTGGTACAGAGTTCCAAGCGCCCTGTCATACTAGTTACAGGATCTTTGGGATGTCCTCACTTACAAAGATTTATACAAGGCGGAAAAATCTTAAAAATGAATCCACTTGCTCCAAGAGTACTTGGAACTTGGCTAGATATCATGTGTTTGGCTGATAATGGCATTTGTATACCCGGAATTGGAGCAAAGTTTTTAAACTATTACCAAGGGGATATAAGGAAGACTATCAATACCCTACAATTCTATATCTCTACACAGCCACAAGGCACCTTAGATAACGAGCCAGCTTCACAGAATAGTGACCAGTTCAATGGAGCTATGGATATGGATGAGAATTCTAGCTTGTCTTGGTTAGATGGTGATAATTCTGATGAAAGGAATGTAATGACTGCCAAGGACATTGATATTGTATGGCAATGTTTTGTAGATCAACAGGCCAATTGGATGCAGTTAACATATCCTCTGAAGTTATTCAATATATGGTGGAGCTTACCAAGTTTATTAAATTTTAGCATTAGAAAGTCAACTACTACTAGTGAGGAAGAGATTGTAAGTGCTAAATGCAAGGCTAAAATTATCAAGGCATTGGAATCTGTAGCTGATGCTGTAAATTCTATCTCAATATCAGATTACTTGAGGGATTCCAAATCTGAGACAGAGGTTGATATCTCTTCCCAACCTTGGTATTCAAGCGAATGTAATAGTGTATCAGAACAGGAGAATTTCGAAAATTTCAATGCCAACTATGTAACCATTGAAGAGATTTCTCACAATATTGTATCCAGATCCATTGTTGTGGCACAAAAAACTCTAGAATGTCCGTCCAAGAAAGAACAACATTATCAAGACATGGATATGCACAGGTTTGTTATAAGATTATATTGGTTTAATACTTCATCAGTTTTAAGTGCTGCCATTTTAACAATATTTTTTATTTTCAGAGAAAGGGACCAGATTTCTTCCAGGCATAACAGCTTAACGGAGTTCTTAAATCCGTGTGCTGTATTAGATAGAAGATCTCTTGCCTTGGATTATTGGTCGTCTTGCCGCACCATTTGCAGGGTAGAAAAATTCAAGACTGACACAAACTACAAACGGAAGAACCGCTTTTGTCACTATCTTAAATCATTTAATGTACTTTGCAAAAATGAATATTTTGATCATTTATGTAACAGTTTAAATACTAGTAGTAAGACTGACATGAGTCAATAATTTCTTCAATGATAGAAATAATTATTTTTTTCAAATTATGTTTATAAATTAATTAAATATTAATATTGGTGTTGTAAAAGGAAATTAAATGTAAAGTTATCATTGTTGTGTCTCTTTGTTACATTTGTCTTAGTAAAATAAGTACCTATGGTCAATATTTGTACTTATCTGAAAGAAAAGCAGCACACCTAACCTGAGAAAATAATAAATGTTATACACATTCTAATGAACGTAGAAACACACCTGCATACCAGAATAGTAATCTTAATCACTACGTAACGAAAGTGAAGGTCTTAACGTGAGATGACTTAACGTTCTCCAGAAATCGTAAGGCGCAAGCTCGTCTACCTAACCCTTATATTTATAAATATGTAGGTACATATATAAAACAAATTATTATTAATCTGAAACTGGCATACACGATGAAGATACAAAGATAAGCGCGTAAACAATAACAAAAAAACAGTCGACCGCTACCTGGAATATTTGGATTTAATTTCTTTTATTTGCAACAAAGGGATGAAATAGTATGGGGTCAAATATTATTTTGGAGGTATATATCTTCCCGCCTTTCCACAAGGGTCCGCGAAAGGCGGAGGTGTAAAACCCACATTTCCCCGAAGCTATATTTTAGGGGTCAACGTTATAGATGTATCGTATGATGATATATCAAGTACTATAATACCCACATAAATATGTATACGTCTTTGATTTTTTTCTTCCTCTCGGTGTTTTCCTTCACCGTAAAGCTCATGGTTGGATTAATCACTGTACTTAGTTCAGACACTCATTGGTACAGTAGGGATTCGAACTTGCAATATTTGCGTTGCAGACTCTTACTACTCCGCTACCATGCCTAAAGGCCGTGGTGAGTGGCCTCACTACACTATTACTACGCTTTTCATCTTTATAAACACTTAAAAAAAGCTTAATCACCCATTGGTTTATCTTATTGAATTCTATTTATATATTGTTTTTTATTTGTTATTACTTGACATCCCGGTTTGACGCGCTGACCCTCTGATATATACTTTCAATACGCACCTAATACGTAAACACTTAGTAACTGTATTGATAGCGAGTCTATTTTATCTTTGGACTTTAAAATCCTATAACACTTAACTCTATTTCTATCCTAGTATTGTGTTCCAGCCGTAACACGTGTTCAGAATTTTCAGTAAGTATCTAGTCTATAGAGAACTGGCGCTGTCTACTCTCTTTGCCTACCCCGTGACAAACATAACTTATTCACTATTGACTATTGACTTAAGTAATGTCACTTTGAAACCTGGGACTCATATATATATATAAATTTATATAATAATAATAAATACCTGGGACAATTCCACACAAATTGACCTAGTCCCAAATTAAGCAAAGCTTGTGTTATGGTAACTAGACAATGATATATTTACTTATATAGATAGATATATACTTAAATACATAGGACATCCAAAACTAAGGTACAAATATTCGTGTTCAACACACAAATATCTGCCCTCAGCGGGATTCGAACCCGCGACCTCGAGTTTCGCAGTCTGGAGCTCTAACCACTAGACCAGACGGTCGTCTAAATATATATAGAATAGATAGCTCTTCTGTGTGTGCATGTGACAACTAAACGGCTGATTAAATTTGTGCGTGTTCATGTGGATTCGAGAATGGTTTAGATTCACAATTGGACCCAGGGGGTGGCGCTGCTAACGTGTTTCAGGTAGGTACTTATTTTTTTTTACCCAAGCGAAGCTGGGCGGGACTATTCATCTTTACTAATATTATAAATGTGAATGTAAGTTTGTTTGTTACGCTTTCACGTAAAAACTACTAAACCGATCATCATGAAGCTTTATACACATACTTTTGGAGGTATTAGAAGTAACATAGGATACCTTATATTGAAAAAAAAGATAAATAAGCTACTTTTTCGAACTCCACGCGGGCGTAGCCGCGGGCATAAGCTAGTATTTCATAAAGGAGGTACCCACTGTGGAAATTTAAATGTAAATATGCTTTGCTGTTACGTATGTACAATGCTGGTTCTTGAAATCTAGATCTAATTACGGGCTTTAGACCATAATTCATGAAATCTGTTTTACAAAAATGAGAGCTGCAATGGCCGAGTGGTTTGGGTAGTTGTCTGCAACACAGATTGCAAGTCCCCTACTGTAACGAGCTTTTTCTGGGGTTAAGTACCTTCAGTGATTAGTCACCAATATCATAATGGTGAAGGAAAACATCGAGAGGAAACCTGCATACGTGTCATAAAAAATGAAAGAAAAATTCGAAGGCGTATGCATAGTCGTGCTTGAGTAGCGGTGGTGGACTCGCCGTCTGTCACGTTGGCACCTAAATTATATCTCTGGCGGAAATTGGGTATTTTGTTACTACCTACATACTCCTACCTACCATTTCCATACAAATATTTTAAATTTGTTTTACAAAACAAATTATATAATTTCGATCGATTTTATCTCATGGCAACTAGCAATTTATTTTGTTTTTTTTTTATTCTCAGGCGGGAATACAGCATAGACATGCGTGCTGCTAATTGCTTTATCTTCTTGATAACAGTATCGCTTAAAAATAACATTATTATATGTAAATACATGAACAATGTTACTGGTTATAAGAATGTAATGACTAATTAGATAACTTAAACATTAAACTTACGTACCTATTTAGGTACATAAGTAAATAAAATACAGTATAATAAAAGAGTTATCCATATGTAGGTGTAAATCTAGTTTTGAAGAAAAATAATAACTTGATAAATAAGCCGCTCAGGGTTATTCAGAACTGTGTGTGACTATTTTTAATCTATGGCATATAATAAATTACCGCCTTGGTGGCTGAGTGTTTCGAGTAGTTGCTTGCAACATAATGATTGCAAGCTCAAATCACGTCTATATCAATGAGTTTTTCTGAACTTAATTATATTGAAGGGAAATATCGAGATGAAACCTGCATACGTTTGTAAAAGTAACAAAAGACGTATGCTTAGTCTCCTTGAGTAACGCCAAAGGAATCGGCATCTGACACACACGTTGTCACCTGAAATATATCTTGGGCGGAAGGAAGATATGTGGGCACACCTCCGCCTACCCCTTCGGGGACCCTTGTGGGAAAGGGTGAAGCTAGTTTAGATAAAACAGTTTCGTATTATTTTTCACAGTTATAGGAGAATTTTCCCATGTTTTAGAGTGGTATATTGTTTTAATATTTAAGCCACGAGATTCATGCTTACTGCTCCGTAGGTATCTAATGGTCAGAATCTGAATCCGTTACAGAGTTGTGCTACTTTAATTTAATTTACTTTAATTAAACAGCATACACCGTTATTAAAGACTAGTTATCTGTCCCGCACAGCTTCGCTTGGGTGAAAAAATAAAAGCCATGGACCCAGTGACGCCGCCTATCGGGTCCAATTGTGAATCTAAACCATTCTCGAATCCACCTGAAGAAACAGAAAATTTCATTAAAATTGGTCCAGCCGTTTACGATTCTATAAAGGACATACAGACAATAATTCAATTATATACCTTTGTACATGCTTGTCGCCGAATACAAGATTTCACTCTTCGTTGAAGTGGTGAAGAATGGATTCATGCCGGCCTTAACAACGATATGGTTGCGGTACTGTTGTTATAAGCTGTAGAAATGTATAGATGTTGTTGGCTAACATCTTTTGCAATAATTTACAAGGAAGTACAGTGTTCACGTAACTACCGCCTTGATAATAAAAATTGATCTCAACGAACGCAGCTTAGTCGCTGGCCGCAAACAGGCAGCGTGATAATGATACATTTCTTGGGTATTTTTCTGTAGTAAATGAACGCTTATCGTGAGTTTTTTGTGATCGTGCTAATTTTGTATCGTATTATTTATTTTTGGTCAAAGGAAATACACTGTAGGTATACCTATTTAGTTGTGGAAGAAAATATATACCTAGTAGAACAATCATTTTCATGTCAAATGTTGATAACACGAGATTGATGGCTGGTACTGTCAAAAAGGCATCCGACCTCACGCCCTAACTCCACAAGACCTAACTTCACAAAGCATACAACTTAGTCAAAATATGACTTGACCGTTTCGCTACTGTCACATCACATGGGCGTAAGGTGAAAAATGTTTATCACTGTTTATTACTTTTCTTATTCAATGGTTACTACCGTGCCCTCAGATTGTTTTCATGATAAACATATTTACATATTGTATTGAACTTTCAAACGATACTTGTATTGGCCCATTCTTTCTAGGAACAATGGTTAGGGCGTTTTCAAGACGTAAGCGGAGGTCGGAACCCCACAGGGGGAGACTTTAGCTGTGTTTTGTTTTTTTTATACGACTTGGGTGGCAAACAAGCGAATGGTAAGCGGTTACCACCGCCTATGGACGCTTGCAACACCAGGGGTATCACTCGCGCGTTGCCGACCCTGCAGGAACCTTTTCACACCCTTCTTGAAGAACTCCATGCTGTACTCTCCAGGGAAAACCTCAACGGGGAGCTCATTCCACAGCCTGAGCGTTCGCGGAAGAAAACTCCTTTGGAAGCGCACAGTGCGAGACCTTTGTGGTTCCAAGGTATGGGGATGAAGTCCCCGTCGATGGCGAGAGGTGCGGTGGTAGAAGGTGGAAGTGGGCATCATGTCGAACAATTCTGCAGAACACTCCCCGTTATACAAGCGGTAGAACACACACAGGGAGGCAAAGTCTCTCCTCAGACTTAGTGATTCGAAGCCGCTTGTGAGCAAAGGATCATCGACAATTCTAGCGGCGCGTTTCTGAACCGCGTCAAAAGGCCCTAGCTGGTATCCAGGGGCTCCAGCCCACAGATGGCAGCAGTACTCCATATGTGGCCGAACTTGCGACTTATAAAGTTGCAGCCTTTGTTGCGGTGTGAAGTACTGCTTAGCTCTGTTGAGCACACCGAGCTTCCTCGACGCCAGCTTAGCCTTGTCCTCTAAATGACCACGGAACTGAACGTCGCCAGAAATATCGACCCCAAGGATCCTAATGCTCTCCGAGCTGTTCAGGGGAGTGTTCTGGAATTGTGGAGCCACAGCGAATGGAGTTTTTTTAGCAGTGAACGCACACACTTGTGTCTTAGTGGGGTTGAAGTGGACTAGGTTTAGTCGACCCTAATCGGAGACACTGCGAAGTGTACTCTCGATTTCAGACACAAGTCGTTCGCGACTTTCCTCCACAGTGGAACGAGGGAGATTAGCACGGCCCGTGTAGTAAGTGTCCCCAGTGCTGTCGTCTGCATAGCAATGGATGCCTTCAATAGAAAGCATGTCATTAATATGCAGAAGAAACAGAGTCGGGGACAACACAGAGCCTTGCGGGACTCCAGCATTAATGTCCATGCTTTCGGAGCAGCTACCGTCAACGACGGCTCTTATGCATCTGCTGGACAGAAAGCTGGCGACCCATTTGCATAATCCCTCTGGCAGTCCGTAGGATGGAAGCTTCGATAGAAGACCGCGATGCCAGACCCGATCGAACGCTTTCGCCACATCCAAGCTAACAGCTAATGCCTCACCTTGACTCTCAATGGCGAGTGACCAACGGTGCGTGAGATATACTAGAAGGTCACCCGTTGAGCGACTTTGGCGGAAGCCATACTGTTGGTCACTCAACAAACCGTGACCCTCTAGATATCGCAGGAAGTTGCGTGTTAATCACTCGCTCCATGATTTTGGAGAGGAGGGAGGTGATGGCGATCGGCCTGTAATTCGATGGGTCTTATCTATCGCCCTTTTTGGGCACTGGGTGCACGTGGGCGGTCTTCCACGAAGTTCGGACTTTTTGGGTGGAGTAGGAAAGCGCGAATAGGCGCGTCAAAACAGGACACAGTTCAGGAGCACACTGCTTAAGCACCACTGCCGGAATACTGTCTGGCCCGCTCGACTTATGGACGTCCAGAGACAGCATCTCCCGCCGGACCTCCCGTTGGGTTATGCTTATCTCCGGCATAGAGTTCTCACACCGCAGGATAGTTGGCGGTGAGGCGCCTCCGTCATCCATAGTCGAGTTCGAGGCAAAGAGAGAGCCCAATAGATCCGCTTTCTCTTTGGCACTGTGGGCCAAGTTACCATCCGGCTTACGGAGTGGTGGCAGGGACGACTGGCAAAAGTTTCCCTCAGCAGCCTTGGCAAGGGACCAAAAAGCACGGCTGCCAGAAGGGTAGCTAGCGAGTCTCTTACCAATTCTGCTGACGAAATCGAATTTCGCCCTGGCAATCGCTCGCCAAGCCAAGCTCGACCAAGGACTTTACACACATGTGCGGGTCAGCCTCCCAGGGGGAGATTAGGTGATCCCTGGGTTCGGGACCCCTACTATATGCAGGCAGCCAGCGGACAGCCGTTTCACCGGGTCTCCCTAACAACCACACCGACATGCCGCGCCTGGTCACCACCACGGCGGAATTGCACCACTGGTCCTGTGCTGGACCGCTTCCTCTTGGAGCCTGGCGACCTTACTCACCACAGGAACACGACACACCCGAGAGTAATGCCATTTAGCTGCGATCTTCTGTAAGGTGGAGGTAATGGTACCAGTCGGGCTGCTCCGAATTTTAACGGGAATTAACCGTTGTGCCCTCCCTCCCTTGTGTTTGCTTAGCACCTAAAAAGTCAGCCCCGAGAGAATTATAAATAAAGAATACGAAAGTAACAGTATAGATGGCAGCACCCAAGCAAGTTACCGTCTTGTAATAGCTACCTCTCAGGCATATTTATTTATTATTAATAGTATTCAGTTGTTCACAATATTTTATAAGTACTTGCGATAAGTTATGCTATCGAACTCAAAAGCCGTGGTGGATAAGTGGTTCGAGCAGTTGCCTGCGACGCAAAGGTCGCAAGTTCGAATCCCGACTGTACCAATGAGTTTTTCTAAAAACTTAAGTACAGTGATTAGTCACACCACGAGCTTTACGGTGAAGGAAAACATCGAGAGGAAACCTGCATACGTCTGAGAAGACATTCAAAGGCGTATGTATAGTCGTGCTTGAGTAACGGCGATGGACTCGCCATGTCACGTTGGCACCTAATATACCTCTGGCGGAAAGTGGGTGTGTGGGTATTACCTATACATCTCTGCCTACCCCTTCGGGGACCCTTGTGGGAAGGCGTGAGGAAAATCCTACTTACAATATAACTTACTTCTGGAAACGCATTCGAATCCGAGGCAAAATTATCTATATGACGTTGGTAATAAATTGTTCTGGAGCTTTCTAGATTAGGTATTTGTTCTCATCATGGATGCCCTTCGTCATACGAAACAACAACATAGCAGACACACGAAATACAGACATCATCACATTATTTGTATTAAGTTTCATTCTCATCCATGTGAAGACCCATAAATATAGTAATTGCTTACTACTTTGCTTACTTTACGTACTTTTGTAGAAGCATATTATATATTGACTGATTTATGTGTATGAAGCAAAAGAGGTATGTACGTTTCGAGAGAACTGGCGCTCTATTCCCTCTAGACTTACAGATGATTACAGGCCATATTTATATCAGGATATATTTACAACATCCCATAACTTCCAAAAGACACCTGTTCTTTTTCTGAGAATCTTGTATAAGTACGTCTGGAAATATCTTAATCATACGTAACATACGGAAGAACATATCATATAAAATTCATTAAGCCCTGATTCAAAGACTGAGGACCTAAAGTTAATTGAAAGCAATACTCCTGAGCTGGAGCGTCCAATAGAAGGGCCTAGAAATATTAGTTTAATAAAGGCAGTTGATAAAGGAATCTGTCAATAATGATAAGAGTTACAAGGCATTAGCGCGGTGCACAACGAGGTTGACAATCCGGTGTTCGCCGGTAATGATCTAGAGCAGCGTCGTTAGCTTTATCTTAATGTGATTTTAGTATTTTGTAGACAGATTCATGTTTTGCTTGATTTATGCTAATATTTTCACACCTTGTTACAAAGGTCTACGAAAGGGTAGCCAAAGGCGTGTAGGTTGTACCGTATATTTAAGCCGGAGATAGTTTTCTAAGTGACGTATGGCGATTCCATCGCTGTTACTTAAGCACGTTTCTTTTCAAACGTATGCAGGTTACCTCTATGTTTTCTTTCACCGAAAAGCTTATGATGTGACAAATCGAACGAAAAGTTTAGATTCGAACTAGCAATCTCTCGGTCACCACGGTTCAAATCTATGCATTTGAATATCATAATATCATACAACATCTAGATGATATCTTATATCTGTGTTCGGCGACTGAGAGAGAAAACATGAAAGAAGGGTAGTAGTGTGTGTTTGTGTAATGGTTGTTCTATGCTGCATATATCATAGCCCTCCTCTATGGTACATGCAGCATAGAACAACCATTATTTACTATAGTACCTAGTCTTTATTCTCAGTGTGTGCCTCGTTAGGGACTCGGCGTAATGATATCTTTGTATTCTCATAAAAAACTACTGCTTTAGGCTTGACATATAGATCTACTGGAACCTTCTTAGCAACTTGTTACTAAGAGGTCGTTGCACGCATCGATGTCGTAGATTCTTTAACGCCCTATGTAATAGACTAGCATGGAAGGTAGGTATACTGAATTACGTGAGTCCCTCACGGCATATCAAGAAAGGGTAGACCGACAGTCATTACTAGACTTACAGACCTTATTCCACTTCTCCCACATTATATAGTTCATTCATGTTCACATCATACAGTTATTTCATAACAGGACTCGGCGTGATAATATATATGTGTCTATGAAACCGTTAACGGTTTGGAATATTCTTGTCGTCTGTTGAAACGTGGTCTTATCTTCTTCTAGACGCTTGCATTGTATACCTACCTATCTAATTTACCAACCTTTTATCACTTATGCTTTCTACTTTTTGTTCAAATGCACGTGCCTTTCTTTATTTTTACAATTAAACCCTCATTTACACCAATAGGTATCTAGGCCACCTAATCTGGTAGAATCTGAATGGTAATTTAATGTAGAGGGCAACTTTATCCACCGGCTATAACATATAGGTATTATAAATTTTGTTGGGATGTAATTTTTCTTGACACCGCAGTTACGGCGGTCGGCAAGCGACGCTGGCGCCAGAGCCGGGTTATCAGCTCGACGGACGCGTGCGCGACGCCATTTCGTCCAAACAAACGCATAAATATAACGCGGCTGTATCGGCTCTATCAGTCATATCATTACTACTACGCAAGAACAGTCTTTTCTATCCAAAATGGTCCGGAGTGTACTACGTGGAGATACTTGCGGCTACTGTGGCGCGTGCGTGCGCGCCCGCCTGTGTGCCGTGCGCGGCCGCAATCCCGAGCCCCTCGAGTGTGCCTACAAGCATATCCTCGAGGCATACGGAGCGAACACGATCGACAGCAAACCAAAGGAGGCAGAAAAACCAGCTTGCGACTCGTGCCGTTGGACGTCGGATGCGCAGTTCCCGGAGACGCCGCCCTCACTTAGCGATCTCAGTACAGAGTGGAGTTCTAGATCTTCACACCGCTCGCGCGCGCGCCGTCGAAAAAGGTAGCCTGGCCGCTTCGTGACAACGCTACTTCTCTGAGCCAGCTCGTTGGAATTTCGACCCTCAATCGGCTGCCCTGTCGCAAGACAAGGACCAGTGACGCCGATATATGAACATCAAGTGTTAATATACTTTGTGATGCAATGCTATGTAATTTAAAATGACCAAATAAAGATGCTATGACAGTAATCAGAGTATTTTATTTAAAAAAAGTTTATATATGATACATACTTAGTGGCACTTTCAATTTTAATTTATCTTCATTTATTCTTATCATAACTATTACTGTTAAGGGTGGTTAGGTGCCCTCGATTAGCAAATAACACTCATGTTGAGTTAGTTAGAATTTTAATTACCTAACTATATTTGGTGTAAGCAATTGGGCAGGTACATATGTATATTCCTAACCTATTATTACCTAAGTATTTAAATACATAAATTGCTAGATAGTTGAACGGATGTTAATGATGTGATTTTATTGCCTATTATCGTGTGCCAGTTCTTCCACGTTGATTTATGACTTCCAACAATGATTTCTTGCTTCTATCGCAACAGTTGTAGGTACACTTTATGAATGACAATGGAGATTAATAGGTACGTAGTCATTATAAAATGGCGTAAATGTTATAAGTCCATTGCCCTCATAATGAGATATAACCACGAGAAATATCTACACATTATTACAGCAAATGTTTGGTAGACACCTCCTTAGTTAGGACAGAGTATACGACAGACCAGTGTGTGGTAATAAATTATCGAAAAATTGCAAGCAAGTTGTTCGAAGCGTTTTTGGTACTAGCTATGTGGGTACGTTAATAGGTACTTATGCGGTTATAAGGTAGGTCCTAAGTTAAGGTAACCTGTCCTAGCTTGAAGCTAGAGCTATTTAGAAAAAAGCTTTGATGTTGTAATTGAAGATAAAACTATTAACTTTCCTTGTGTTGTCTGACTGAATCGGACTGCACAAAAGCGGGCTCTGGTGCGCTTTTGAGCGTGACTTGGCAGGCAAATACGGCAGGGAGAGTTTTACAAAATGCAGTGATACATGACATATAAAATATCAGCCTCCATCGTAATTGAAATGTATCAACAAGGGCAGCTTTACAAAATATTACGTGAGCATGTAGGTATTATTTAAGAAAATTTAAATATTTCGTCACATTAATGAATATTAATGTGACGTAATTGTAGGAACCTAAAATTTTCTTAAATAATACAATGTGGTAAACGAGCATATTTTTAAGAGATAACCATTAACTACAGGCGCTTGTATGACCGGGGGTATTGCTGGGTGCTAACCTTATAATCAGCTAAGTGTAGCCGCAGCTAAGTATAGCAGAGCTGTGATAGTAACATAACGGCAAAACGGTTCACCCTTTTATCAGCCCTGATGTAAAGTTCTGGAAACAGTACACAGAAGCATTGTTATTAGACTGCAATTTGTTGTGCCTTTAAGATAAGTCTCCAGGTTTACAGTATAAAATTAATGCACCCAATCTCTATGACAGGCTATGTCAAGTGTTTGCCCCGTATAGGCTTAGTCGCAGCAGAAGACATAAGTTGCCCGCCGTGCCACAGTGCCGCACCGTGGCGCGCACTAACCGGCGCTTCCTCTGTGCGCCCAACGCTCTCCTCAGCACCAATCCTCAATGCGTCCTGTTAGCGAACGAATGGTGTCGTATATCACATGAATGCCTAGGATTTAGAGAAAGGGATAAGTGATGTGTTTGTAATTTTGGTTTTTTTTTATCTACTCATCGAGAAGTAAATTTTATTACTTTTTTTATTATAGTGGTTTTTATTTAGTTGTGAATATTTATCGTTAATTTATAAATATATTTGGCTTTCTTTAACAAATATTATTTGTCACCTTATTTTTAAATAAAAAAATATTTTTTGAAATAAATATGTAGGTACATATATTCACGCCTACCAAAAAGGGATCCCAAAGGGGTACGTCGAATACTAATAACACTCTTTTCGTGACATTATTTGGTGCTAATTTAACATAGGTATATCGAGTTCGTCACCATCTCAAGCTGGAAATAAACACGCCTTGTTTTTTTTTATAATATATGCAGATATTCCTTCACCGTGCCCTAAATCACTATACTTAAGTTCAATACTCATTGATACCGTCCAGGCACGATCGTGCAATCTTAATTTAAGTTACTACCGAAACTCCTCGGCCACCCTTGGTTTTACGATAAATTTAGTGGGTATGCTAAAAATATAATAGGTTAACATTTAGGCAAAATCCTGAGCGCTTTAATTTGAATACTGGGCATTGACATTTGAAGAAACAAACAAAATTTGTAGTTGCTTTTTTATTTCATCACAATATAACATTTTTGTGCGGAATAACAGTAAGAATGTATCCTAGCTAAGTGTTGCCTTAGTTACAGTGGGTTAAATATCAAATTGCGTGTGGTTATTCTTCCCGGGAACATAATGGAAAGCTTGACACAACACGAATGGGCGCGTCTGGTCTCGGAAGTTGTTAGAAGTCAACAGTAAAAGCATTGCTCGCGCATATTATAATTAATGTCAGGATCTTTGGCTTTCTATCAGACAAACTGCCTGGAATTGAAAAATACACAAAAGTGTATGCTGGTTACAGGAAGCAAATCTACGATTCTGCCCTGCCTGCCTTCGGCATGTTCATCGTGCTAGGGGCTAAAATATCAGGTAATGTTACCTATTGTTTGGTCTGGAAACTCTAGCTCTAGAATTTTGGCCGGGCCGGCCATTACCTACTGCAATTATGATTCTATAATTTTTATTGGATTACATACACACATGGTTCACTTCACTGTGTAATGTCTGTGAGTAAAATGGTTCTAGTCTGTTATTTCACTGGAAATGTTCGCTTATCCGTGGGTGAAGTTTAAATTTAAAGTTAGAAATCAAATTTGTTTACTTAATGTCCTGCTTAAAACTATCTTTTGTACCTAAATATTTACACAATTTAATGATATTAGACTTTGTGAAGTGTTTTTTCTTTATTTCAATTTCAATTATTTTCTATAAATATTTGTACTAAAACGTGTCAGCTAAATGATTACCAAAAGATGTCAGATATAATTTATTGTATTCACGTAACTAAGGAAATACTACTGATACCTATTAGTACTTCTATCTTCCAATCTGGAAATTTAATTAACATTTATTATTTGGAACAATATTTGACATCTAACCTTTAAAACCCGATTTACAGGGAGAGCGGTAAAATCCGTAAGATTTTCTTATTAAGTTTTCGGTTGGTCTTTGGTAGGTACACAAACCTTATAAAAAGCGTAGCACAAAGCGTTTCTCCGGAAAGCGAGAACTCCGCGAATGTGGTATTTTCTATTACTGTATGTGTAATAAACACTGCCATGTACAAAGGTGATATTTATATATATTATTGTTTGTACATAATTCCATAAAGTGAGGTTCACTTAGTAATCCTAGTCAACAAAACAATACATTTGTTGTACATGTTAATAATATAAAATGCTAAATAAACATATAGGCGAGTGCATTTTCATAAAAGGTAAAAATTACCCACCAACATACAAAGGATTTTTTTGTTATTTCAAAGGATCTAGGGTATTAAAAGCTGAGTATTGGATAGGATTTGTTCATATTTACATAGTATGAAGTATGGAGTGCTGACTCTTCTTTACTTAGTGATTGTACTGCATTGTTTTCTCAGACCACTCCATCGCTATACTTTCTACAGACGACAATCAATCATCAATAAAAATAATAAAAATGTAACGGATCGCTGTCTGTACATGGAAGATATATGAGAAAAAATATTATTGGCACCTTTATGCTGTATATTTGCGTAATATATTATTTGCTTTATATTATATATTTGCGCTGAGCAAATAGCACCCAAAACAAATTGTTAGAATTTTTCTCTGTTTATCTGTTTGTCTGCGCGTGTGTAGGTATGCTAATCTCAGAAACGGCTTATCCGACTAGATGTGGTTTTTACAAATATATTAACATTTCCAATATAAACCGAAAGATATATTCCAAGCGGACGAAGTTGCGGGCACTAGTATAAATTATGTCTTAGTATTTACACTCACTTTTATTGAGATCGTGCTAAAGCCGCAAAAAACCGGTAAACTCATATCGAGTGTCGCGTCATAATACTAGTTTATGAATTAAATTAGGACACGTTGGAAATCATAAAAAGAAATTATTTTTACGGTACTTGCCCCAGTACTGGCAAATTGTTTAGTTATTGCGATGCTCATTTGTTTTAATTAGGTTCATAGATCAATAAAGTTACCTAAAGTTTTTGATAAGAAAGTTGTTTAATTGCTACTTGATTTTAGGCATTGAATTCACCTGTAGGTACAATACCTATTACATGAATCAGGGAAAGATGGTTTCTTATCCTTTGCATTGCCTTTAAGTGGCTTCGGCCATTTGATATTCGATTTAAGTACAATCGAATAACAAATGGCTGAATAGCAAACTGTACATTATTCACAAACCTTATGCCTTTACTACCTTATATAGGTACCTTAATACATATTATGTTGTTTATTATACAAAAGCGTAAGTATAGTCGTGCTTGAGAAACGGCGATGATCTCGCCATCTCTCACGTTGGCGCTTAAAATATATCTCAGGCGGAAAGTGAGTGTGTGCCTACTCCTTCAAGGAGCCTTCTGGGAAGTCGTGAGGATATATTACATTATTATTATTATATGTATGTAGCTAATGTTTGCGTTCAATGCTCATAATGAGTAGAATAGCAGATAAGCTACAGCATGAATGTAAGTTTTAACTCGATCTAAACAGGACGGCGAAGGTTCGATAATATATTAAGTCCAGTAGAGTCATTCCAAAAACTGTCAAGTTAAAAGTCGATGCTACTTTAATTCAGCTTAGTTGATAATTATAAATTCAGAGGACTAGTGCGAGGTCATTAAGAGATTGGTGTAGTTATTGTGTACGGTAGTGGGGAGCGTAGGGAGTGTGGGAAAGGTGGGTAGAGTAGGTAGGGTGGACAGGGTGGGGAGTGGCGGGGAGCGGTAGAGCCAGCAGGGTGCAGCGGCGGGCGGGCCCAGCATGCCGCGCAGCAGGTACGAAGCCAGTGCCCCCGACAGTAGTCCGCCGTTGTACGACAGCGTCATCATGTTTCCTGCACCAAATTGGACGTATCATGTAATTTTTTATTTTATTTTAACAGTACGTATTAAATATCTTTACGCCTTCCCAAAAGGCTCCCCAAAGCGGTTGGCAGACGTGTGCAAGTAGTACCCACACACATTTGTGTTAAAGGTATCACATTATTAATTTGTACATTTCTTAGTTCGAGCTTACTCTTGAAGTACCGCTTTAAGGTACATACATACATACATACATATCATCACGCCAAGTCCCTAACGGGGTAGGCAGAGAGTGTAGAGCGCCAGTTCTCTCTAGACTTACATACCTCTTTCGCTTCGTCCACATTCATCAGTCTCTTCATACATGCTCGTCGGTTTCGAGTACTCTTAACGTTCCCGTCCTTCAGAGTCCGATCTATTTGATCCAGGTAGTTGGAACGTGGCCTTCCTCTGCCTCTTCTTGCACACACTTTTGCTTTGTATATCTGTTTCGTCAATCTTTCTTCACTCATCCTTTCTATGTGTCCAAACCAACGTAACATGCCTTTCTTCATCTTTACAATCACGCCCTCATTCACGCCAGTTGATTTGCGAATCTCTTCATTGCGGATTCGATCTAATATCGTTACGCCGCACATTTTTCGAAGAGATCGCATCTCGACTGCATTCAACCTATTTTCATACTTCCTCTGACATACCCAGGATTCGCTGCCATACAATAAGGTAGGTACCAATATCGCGTTGTGGACAGCAACTCGAGCATTCTTGCTCAGACTTTTACTGCCCATCAACGCCGACATGGCTCCATTCACCTTATTTCCGGCAGTTATCCTTCTTTCAATATCTTTTTCATACTTTCCATCTCGTGTGAACATGCTTCCAAGATATACAAATTCATTCACTTGCTCTAGAATTTGCCCATTTACCAGCGTTTAGGCGCAGCCCCTTTAAGGTAAGTTCATATATTTTAGATTCAGAAGCTTTTCATGACAAATATGAATGTTGATTAAATTGCCTTCACTTCTGGTGTTTGTGTCGTTTTAAAGAAATGTTCAATATACCGCTATCGTAGACACATAGGTATCGTGTCCATTTAGGAATCCAGAATTACCTGCAATCTCTCGATGTTCGCGTCCGACGCGAGATGGCGCTATAATCATCGGTACAGAGCCGAAGAGACCATTGGAGAAGCCCAGAACCACGGAGAACATAATTGGGTACACCTGGAAATCGGATGTCCGTCTTGTGAGACACATGCTGCATAAAAACCACTTAAAATACAGAAAGGTTTATACAGAGTGCGGCTGTTCAAAATTACGGCGTTCAAAAAACGGAACAATTAATGAAAAAAAATTAATATAAAAAATATTAAAGAGTTTTAACAAATTTTTGTAAAAATCTATGAATACAAGAAGAATCAAATTACGTAAAATCTGTGGTGGTCAAGAGGTTTGAGCAGCAAGCAGTTTTAAGAGAGGTAGGGCATAACGGATTTCCTGTTCGAATTTGGAGCTGTCCGACTGGGGCAGGATCTTATAGAAGTCCGTAACCAAATAACAATTTTTTTTGTGTTATTTGGCTACATTCTCCGAACCGCAATGCAATGGGATGGTAAGTACAGCTGATGTAAATATAGGTACTGGTTGTGCCCCGTGGTTCCAATCGCGTTAAATTTGATTGTCCGCCCTTGGGTAGGTAGTATGATGACAGAGCGTATATATTTTATCATTGGATTAGGAGTTGCTCTGATCAACGCATTTAAACATACAAATCTGTATCTTTTTCATATAAATACAATTGAGATGAGTATTTGTATACTTACGTCGCCAACGATGTGAGGTGCGCGCCGAGGTGCAGCGCACAGTAGCAGCAGCGGCACCAGTAGTAGCCGCAGACCACTCGCCAGAAGCAGCTGGCTGCGGCTCCACTCGTAGCGCCACGCTGCTGCGATCTTATACAACATGCATACGTAGGTACATACATAGGCAACGCCATCCTACAAATCTAAGTGCAAGTTTGTAAGGACGTTTGTCTATTATGCAACAACTACTGAAAGCAAATGAACTTAAATCTGCCTACCTCTTCGGAGAACCTTGAGGGAAATTATTATTATTATGAAGAAATGAATGAAAATTGTCACAGAGACAATTTTTATTAGCTAGATTATGGGATATGTTTTATTCCAGCAAAAAACCATCAATCAGTTAAATGACCTTTTATATTGAGTCTACAATTAATAGAGGAAGGCCACGTTCTAACTACCTGGATCAAATCGATCGGACGCTCAAGGACGGGAACTTCAAGATTACTCGAACCGACGAGTATGTATGAAGAGACTGATGAATGTGGACGATGCGAAAGAGGTATGTAAGTCTAGAGAGAACTGGCATTCTATACTCTCTGCCTACCCCGTTAGGTAGGTAGGTACTTACCTTCCCAATAAAATCGAAAAGGTTAAATGCTGACATGAGCACGATGGGCATCCAGGAGCCGAGGCGGCAGGAGGGCACCTCGGAGGCGATGCCGGGGTACAGGCTTAAGGTGGTGAAGTACACAAGCCCAATGCACACCATGTACGGGTAGATGGCTCGCGCAACCACCCACCGCGCTACCATGCCACCTGCCAGTCATTTAATAAATATTTTTACCTCTGCACGTATTATTTTACAATGTTATAGGAGTAAATGTTGCACGCATGCAAAGGCCCTTCTTAGGTGATACTTAGCGAGCAGAAACTTAACAAGTTTACTGCTTACCCATAATTGATAGCTGTTATCATGTGATATACCAATGTACTAGTTATTACTGTTATAACCATGACGATGTACCAGAGTAATGCAGGGCTCTTGAATTGCTTTAAGTTATCAATCATGTTTATGGTATTAAATAAATCAAAAAACTTAAATATAAATACATCCTTTTGTACTGGCAAAAGTGTTGGTACGCGGGTCCTGTGGCATTTGTTACTCTTGCTACGTGGCTAATGCGCCACTGAAGAAGTTGGTACGTTTGAAACTGCTCTTGGAATAATTCAGGCAACCGTGCAGAGAGGTGGAAGCAGTGCTTTGCTTTCATATCGTGAAGTCTAGTCGTATGCTCAGAGGACCACAATAACAGCAATATTTTGAGTACAAAATACGAAGCTTGGTTACGTTTGAAGGCCCTCCAGGAGGTGACCCTCTCGGGCGGGCCGGCGATGTCTTCCACTTTGTAAGACGGACGTGGCGTGGCTTCTGCCGAGGGCATCGCACTGTAAACTGAGGCCTCTGGCGACTGCGGTGCGCCATACGTTGGGGCCTCTTGCGACTGCGTAGCGCAGTACACTGGGTTCGAGAAGCTCAACGCATTCCTTTCGGTATCGGCTACTGGAAATAATTAAGTTTTATGAATACACATATATTGAGACTATGTACCTAGTTATAGGTATAGTCTAGGCTCTATATCGTTACGGTGAAACGGCCTTGTGAGAGATGTTCTATACCCAAATTATTATTTAAATTTATACGATAGCATTTGACTTCAGAATCGTATGCATATATGAATACGATAGCAGTGTGAATAGTCTTATTGCTTCGTCTACTTTTGTGACCTCGCAGCAAGTAAGCTTCTTTGTACACCATGTGGTTGTATTTAGTAAAGGCGTGCCAGTTGTAACGGAAATGTAGTCAAATCTTAACAGTTTTTTAAGCTACTTTACCAGCTCCAGCATTCGACAGAACAGGACTCTGCAGCTTCAATACCCCGTAACTAGAATCACCTGCTTCGCTTTCCATCTGCAATGGAAACAAACAGAATTACATTGTGGGTAGGTATTATCACTTTCCGACACAATCTACATAAAATCCTTTTTAAGTAGGCCTACGTTCTATAACATCTACATACGCCAGAGATGAAATGTATACTGTTAAGTGCTTTCAATAAAACCTTAAAATGTCATAGCTTTCTACTTTATCTTACCCAAAATAGTGACGATGAACCCTATGCTTGTCCTTTTGTCATGTTGTAGGTGCTTTTTTATGTAGCAACTAGCGGCCCGTCCCGGCTTCGCACGGGTAGACATAATTTTTTTTTACATTTTGGGATACATTTTTTTTTCTTCTTGTAATTAAAATAGCCTATATTAATCAGTGATAATGTAGCATTCAAATTGTGAAAGAATTTTTAAAATCGGTCCAGTACTTTTTGAGCCAATTCCTTACAAACACACGTACATACAAAAATACTTACATACAAATCTTTTCTCTTTTATTATTATATATATGTAGCAATAATTACTATGATATAGCGAAGGACGTAATTTAATACTGATCAGTTTAAAGTGATACATTTTTATTTTAAAAGTTCACCAAGTTGGCGTCCTCATTGGGGTTCAAGTAGAGCTGTATGCGTCTCCTGTGACGAGATTCGTTGGTGAGTCGCAGATAGTGAAGTACGAGGGGATGGCGCATCATGACGTGGTGCAGCATGGAGTGGCCCAGCAGGATGAGGATGGAGAACACGAAGAACATGAACGTGCTGCGCCGCGGCTGCCGGAACCCGTACTTCGTCACGACGCGGTCCAAAGAAACCCAGAACCCAGCTGCGCCTGGTAACACCGAACAGCAATTATGCAGTAGAGAGGTTGAAACTTAGGAGCTACTGCCCCAACTAGACAATTAATTAATCCACTAATTCGTTGTGCACTACCCCTCTTATACGTTACAGATAGTTGACAATGCGTCAAGTTTAAGTCTTTTAATAGAAACAAATAGGTATGGAATGAAAGATTTTTGTAAAATAATAATCACTTACTCTCCCCAGCCATGACTGCCTGTGTGTATCGCGGAGGCAGGCAGCCAGCAAAGCCGTAGTACGAAGCTTGTTGCATCGTGCAGCCGAACGCAACCACTCCAATGGCAACTAAGTTGATGGTGTATGACACCTCGGAGGAGAACCCGTCCCAGCCGATATTGCACACAGCTACAAACAACATCGTAGCAAGCGACACTAGGATACCTGGAATAATGCGAGATAATTTACAAAGCAGTTTATGCTGCCCTTATTAACGACTTACCTTTTTAATGTATAGTTTTTATTTTATAGCAATAATAATAATGATATTCTAATAAGTAACTTTTTAGTCCATGTACAGCCATAGTGCGAAAAGGAACCTAACACCCTAACCAAACTGTTTATCAATTCAATTCACAAACATAAATAAAACAGGGGAATTCCCATCGCTTAAACAGTAGCCGAAACCTGTTAAGAATTGCTCTGCATTCTTTCAAATGAGTTGCTGATGATAATTGAAGTCGTTTTGCCACCTTTAATTTATGTATATGCCAAAAGTGGGAAAAAAGCCATAGTGGTTGTGGTTCGAGTAGTTGCCTGCGACACACAGGTCGCAAGTTCGAATCCCGACTGTACAAATGAGTTTTTCTGAACTTAAGTACAGTGATTAGTCACATTACGAGCTTTACGGTGAAGGAAAGCAAGGAGAGGAAACCTGCATACGTCTGAGAAGCAATTCAAACGCGTATGTTTAGTCGTGCTTGAGTAACGGCGATGGACTCGCCATCTGTCACTTTGGCACCTAATATATCTATGGCGGAAAGTGGGTGTGTGGGTATTACCTATACATATCTGCCTACCCCTTCGGGGACCCTTATGGGAAGGCGTGAGGATGAGTAAAATCTTTAGCATGTCCATACGAGATTTGCTTGTTACGGTCTGAGGGCCCTAGCGCTGCGAGGCTCCGATGCACAGCATTGTGTAGGCTTTCAGTACTTACTCTACTGTGTAAGTTGCATATGCTCACCAAAAGTGATCCTAGTGTTGTAGGTAAAGAGGTCGATAAGTAGGTTGTTGATGACGACCGCGACGCACGCGGAGGCGATGTACACAGTCGACATGTCGAACATAATCGTGGAGTTGGGGTACTGGCTTTGAAAGTAGTCCACCGCCATTATGAAACTGAAATCGGATCATTGTAAGCGAACACCGATGGATGAAAGCGTCCATGTCCGCAATGAAAGTGGCAAGTGTCTCCAAGCATGAGTGCGTCAGGCCATTTAATAATTTTAAGATTAATCTTAATTATATTAAGATATAAAGAGTTAAGAGTACTCGCAACCGACGAGCATGTATGAAGAGACTGAAGAATGTGCACGAAGCAAAAGAGGTATGTAAGTCTAGAGAGAACTGGCGCTCTATACTCTCTGCCTACCCCGTTAGGGACTTGGCGTGATGATATGTATGTATGTAATTATATTATTATCCCTCTCATATTATAAATGCGAAAAGTTGTGTTATATGTTACTCAACCAGACGCCAATGGCTAAGCGTATTTGCATAAACCATATAGCGGTATATAACAGATTTAGCAGGTAAATTACTGTTATTATACCTACTGTACTGTATCGCTAAAAAAAGGTGAGAACAAATTGTTGACATTCGAAAATGATTTTTTTATAATATTAGGCTAGACAACTTACTACTTACAATACTTAACATAATATCACAGTACCAATTCAGTCTTTGAGGCACAATCTACAATGTGCTGTAACAGGACAGATATATTCCTAGAACTAATAAACGGAAGGAAGCTATTTTAACACGCTTTTTATAGATAGATCTTTAGAATCGAATATTTGTACTTATGTGTAATACAAATAGTTAATCTGCTTATGTAGAAATAACGACTACACTTCACTTTGCTATGAATATGTGATTACTTACTAATACTTAACATCTGCAGTCAATTATGACCTTGTGGGCAATGAGGTTGCTTATGGGTAGTTTTTAACAACCCCTTAACATAGTAATAAATTGATAGCAATGAATTGGTTTGTCACACAGAAGAAAACTCACCTATTGAACGGCAGCAGGAAAGCTGCGCCAGCGACAAAGAGCGTGAAGTAAACAGAGTTGTATCTGTCAGGTGGCGGAGCGGCGGGCTCTGTCACAGAAGGCAGGGGCTCTCCGCGGGCCACCCGAATCGCCTCGATACGGGCGTATCCTCGTCCTAGGGTCTCATTCATGATATTTTTTTAAGCTAGGCGTGCTACTTAACTTCCAAACATGGTTGAAATTGAATATTTATTATTATCAAACCATATTATCAGTACTTGAGCCAATTTACAGCAGTTAATTACAAATTTACTTACATAAATTTACTTACATACATTAATTACAAAGCAATACATATGAACTAATTATGTTAAAATTACGCATTTAATATATTCCCTGTTCATGTATTAACTACATTTGTACAAGCTATATTGGAAACATTCATGACTAGCTCGTAATCTAGCGGATTATAATTACTGCTTGCTCGTAAACTGATCTAGGAGTGAGAATATTTTTAATATCACAACACTATTCGGTTATATGGATAAATTAAGACGTAATTTGTTTTTGTACATTGAATTTCCTAGCTTCACAACATTTTCGCCGGTGTCTATATTAACACTGGCTAGAACGGTTTTCCGACGCATGCGTGGTTTGCATTGATTTTCACAGCTGGGATAAAACAAAAAACAGTGTTTACATCGTCTAATTAAATTATATTTAAATATATAAATCCCAACTAACCCGTTTAATCTAAGCCTATGTGAATACAAATACTTGGATAAATTTTAAATTAAATCATTGTCTTGGTTGGAATATAATTCTAAATGGTTTTGCTGAAAGAGTAACACCGTCGACAGGTTCCGTGGAAGGTTGTGGTTCGTTCTCAGGTAGCTTTAGGTGGAACTTTTGCATGAGGTGTGTTAGAAGTAGGAATAATTCCGATCGAGCTAGTCCCTCTCCGATGCAGCGCCGTTTACCTAAAGATACATTTACTAAAGATAACATTTTCTATACACCTACGTAGTATTCCCTACGCTACGTAACACTTTTGCAGGGCACACCTGTACTGTACGGAAAACAAACAGTACTGTACTATTGACATCAGATAACTGCTAAGAAAAATAAATGTATGTAACAAGTATGTTACCCACTACATTGCTTACTATAGAACTAAGCTCACAAATATAACTACAAATAAACTCATAAAAATCGTATCATCGTTTTCAAGGGTTAACCTTGACTTAGAGGGAATGTCTCGACGGGAAAGCGTCATAGGATATGCGTGCATTTTTGCGCTCGCTGTTATATCGTCTACGTATACGATATAACAGCGAGCGCAAAAATGTACGCTTCGTGACTTTGTACTATCCTTTCCTTTCTGTTTACGTAGAACAAAAAGCTAAAATATTAAAGATGCATTAAGTAATTTAAATTACATCAAATATAAAAAATAGGTATTAAGAGCAATATTGGGAAGTGTGAATGACGATATGATTAAAAATGGACAACAGAGAGCAACAACTGCTGCTAAAGGCTTACCCATGCCGAACGGTATGAGCCATTCGTCTTGTATAATGTTTCCTTCTTTGGTAATGAATCGTTCCGGGCGAAACTTTTCGGGCTCTTTCCAATGGTCCCCATTATGGAGGTCGTGCATGGCGAGCAAAATAAATGTACCCTGAAATTGCGTTTGCAGCTACATTCTTTCTTAAGTTGAGTGAGAGACACATTACAAACAGACATTTTTGTACACAAATTTGCAGATTCCACAATACAAATGAGGCCAATTTACAGGAATATGAGCCATGAGATGGTGCAGATGGCTTGCTTATTTCAGTAGTAACTATTCTACATAACCAGTAAGGGCAAATTCTTTAATTTTTATACATTTCCTAGGATTTTCGCATTTAAGGATTATGCTTTCAGTGACTCTGATTTATATAATATAATGATTTAATAATAACTGCAATACTTCAACACCTTATTAAGCCACCAAAGCGAACAGCTATACGCGGTATTTATTACCTATGTATCAAGAAATCATACGATTGGAAATTCCAAAGGAAATTTATATTGGAGCGTCGAAAAAACAAGATAGCTATACGACCGAGGTCGTCGAAATGAAATTACTTCAGACGATTTCCAATAGACGTTTACATATTTGAACATTACATTGCAACATAAAATCTGTGTGTAACCTATCTATGTTAACAAAATAAATAATAAGAATATGATTTGAAAAAAAAATATTATTCGTCATACTTCGGTCGTGATTAGACTTAATAATTGAATTTTAAGTTATAAGAACCGACGTCAAATCTACAAATACCCACTAATATCAGAAAACCACCTTTGATAAATGTAGCGCAGTAATAATCAGACTAACAACAATTGCCTTGTTCTGAACCTAATTGAGCATTGATTACCTTCGGAACAACGTGACTCCCGACGCGCGCATCTGCAAGTGCCATGTGCGGTATCCCCATTGCAGCCACACTTGATATACGTAAAGATTCTTGTATTACCGCCTCAGTATAAACCATGCTTAAAAATAAATTGTCGTAATCAATATTATTACAGTTATGAAATTAAAAAATACACCTGACACAACAATAAATCAATAAATGAAGAAAAAACAGCGGGGAAAACTAGGAGAAAACGGACACTGAACCATACTCTAAGCTGGACAATGAGTCAATCTTCAGGAACCGGTGTCGAACAATTAAATACGATAATATTGAAACTATATCTTATGCAAGATTGTTACATGCTGTTGTTATTAACTACAAAGTATGAAGGTAGCTGACTATTAAAGAAAGTGTGAATTAATGGCTGGGAATAAAAAAATATAGTACAAAGAACCTGGTTCTATCGTTCAATTCAGGGGTTCTTGAGTGTCCGATAACTTGATCTATTTCTGAGTGTAGCCTCTCCTGTACGTCTTCATTCCTGACAATATGAAGTAGCATGAACACGGCCGTGTTGGCCACAGTCTCCATACCAGCCTCGAGCAAGTCCAAACATATGACTTGTAATTCTTCCTTTGTGACTGAATAACAAAGAAAAACTTATCGAAGTCTTCGCCGTCTATTAACGAACTGGGAAGTTGATGAGTCTCAAATGAATTTCAATGCTTTACATATGAATAGATAGTGCCATCCACCAATTTCTAGTCGTGGGGGTCGCGAGATGCAAGGAGTATGACGCGCTCTAACCTATAGGGAAGAATAGTTGGGCGTGTCTTGCGCGTGGATGGCATTATCTATATCATAAGGCTTCTTTATATACATAGATATATGAAGTTATATACTAAAGAGCCATGGTGGCCGATGGTTCGAGTAGTTGCCAGCAATACAAAAATTGGAGGTTCGAATCCCAGTACCAATGCGTTATTCTGAAGTTAAGTACAGTGATTACTCACACCACGAGCTTTACGGTGAAGGAAAACATCGAGAGGAAACTGCATATGTTTGAGAAGAAATTCAAAGGCTTACAGATATGTATAGTCGTGCTTGATTAACGGCGATGGCCTCGCCATCTGTCACGTTGGCACGTAAAATATATATCTGGTGGAATGTGAGTGTGTGGGTACTATCTATACATCTCTTCCTACCTCTTCGGGGGCCTCTGTGGGAAGGCGTAAGGATATTTTTATGTATTTTTTTTCATTTTCTTTAATTCAAGTTAAAAAAATTAAAAACAAAACGGTCAAAGTTACTTAAACATTTGAAATTTTCACTTCCGGTTTACTATAAGTAAATAAATTCAAATTTAGAATTCGACAAAAAATTTAAAACTAAAATTTTTACTAAAAGAAACAATACTTTTTAGTTACCGACGAGCATGTATGAAGAGACTGATGAATGTGGACGAAGCGAAAGAGGTATGTAAGTCTAGAGAGAACTGGCGCTCTATACTCTCTGCCTACCCCGTTAGGGACTTAAAGGCGTGATGATATGTATGTACTTTTTAGTTTTTTTTACAAATTAATTGATACAGATAATAAGCTTCCAAAAATTCATGACTTCATTTTTAGTAAATTTTTAAAAGCTCATAACTCTAAAATAATGAATCATACGAAAAAATAATTGGGTGTACACATCCACGTCTACTAGAAGTATAACTGACCAGAGTATAAACAAAATTCACGACCTAATTTTTTTTTGGTTGTCCGCTTGACGTGAAATGCCCCATATATTAAGTATATAGAAAAGGATAAGACCACCACGGCTTCAACTTCATATTCACATATGATCTATATTCTAATAAATATTTACGAGTATTTGGAAGCTACGTACACGTTTGTTCTGTATGATCCAACATTTCGATAAGGAAGGCGTCGATTACGTCTCTAGGATTTTTGACGTCAATGGAGTCTCGATGTTCTTGTATTATCTCCTATTGAAAGATAATTAAAACAACAACAAAAATAATTAAATATGTGTGTTTAAACCTCAGTAAAAAATGTAGGCAGAGGATTTTGAGAATTTTGAGCTACTTGGCGAAAGTAGTTGATATCGTTCGTGACGGGACAAGCCTTAAGTTTTTATTATTATAGAGATGCGCAGAAATAGTCCCTGAACTAAATAACAATAATTTATCACATCTGTTGTAAAATATGATATCGTGCACTAGTGCTGTTATTGTGAACTTGAACTTATGCCCCAGTGAAACGAAGATTTTTATTTATTTAATATAGTTGTTTGTGTATTCGAACTGAACAATCAGTGGACCCGATGTGTGCAGTGAATAATATTTGAAAACTATCAACCATGAGCTAGTATACATTGTAACATAACTAACATAAGTAGGTATATTCGTACATAAGTAGGTAGGTATATATACATATATTCGTCTAAAATATTAGCTTTTGACTAAAGACTGCACAAACTGGATTTTGTAGTATACTTTTTTTTTAAGGTAAATTAGTTTTATACCTACTTATGAAAATGAAAATACCCTATATACCCACCTATTAGTTTAAATCATTACATTTTCTCGAAAAACAAACCTACGCCAAACTAACATATTATACGAGATATTACGGCCTACTTGGGGCCTTACCATGATCCTATAAATTTGCCTCTCTTACGTCATGGTAAAGCCCGTGGTGGAAGTCATAACTGGCGCGCCAATCGAGACGTCGACTTTGTAACAAGTGTGGACTTTGATAATTCCCAATTGACAGATTCCTAAACTTAGCCAGCGCCTCTTGACAAGCTTTTAGTTTTATTTGTCTGCAATTCTCTGTACGTTACTCACCACAGGTGTGGAGTGTAGGGTGTCAGGGATAAAAGGTGCTACGTATGCGAGTAGCTTTCATCCCTGAATTCATTACGTATCTCTACGCTCGGAATAAATGTGTACGCCTAGTTACATGTCCTATAGAATTCTCATCCCAAATAGAGCATACACAAAATTTACTGGTTGCTTTAAATAAATAATGGGTATGCAAAGACTTACCCCAATAAACTGATGCAGCGAATCGTGGATGAATTTCAACTCAGCGTAACCAGAGAGGTTTGGCGCAACATGCCTGATGGAAGGCATCACGTTCATAATGCCACCACTCATGTTCACAGACTTGAACAACCGTGTTACCAGATCACACAGTGTTTTCAGACGAGCATCTTGCAAGTCGTACCTGTAATCGGCATTAACTAACACTAACAGTATGAATTGATTCACATCACAAGTTAATAGACCCTGACGCAAAAAGTGGAGGTGTTATAACTTTGACTAGTCTATGTACTGTATCTGTCCGTCTGTGGCATCGTAGCTTCTAAACGAATGGACCGATTTGATGCGTTTTTTGTTTGAAAGCTACTGACTCAGTCGAGATGGTTATTAGCTATAATTGTACGTTAATAATAACGAACCGTTTCCCAGCCACTAATCGCCAAAGAATATTCAAGATCGGAACGTGGAACATGAAGTTGACGGGCACCGGACGACCTGCATCCGCTATCCTCAAATTGACAAGCGCGGTGCACTCCTCAATTATGTAACTCTCCATAAATCGAGTATTGTAGCCGAACGACTTCAAATATTTCAACACGAACCGCCTCGTCTTAGACCAAGTCTCGCCATCAGAAAAAACCAAACCTGTCGACAATACTTGCACTCACAAAAAAGATACATCTTAAATTACAATATTAAACTTAGTTTCCGAATGGAAATACATACCGAGTTGCTTTCCAAATGACCTTAATAAATAAAAAAATCCAGACGGTCTTCCTTCGAACACTTCCCTCGATGATATGTCTTTAATCATTTCTTTACCTGAGACTACGACGATGTTCACTGTACCAAGCTTTAGGCCGATCACATTGCCATACTGCCGCGCCAACAATTGACATACTTTGTGGTAGCACTTCAGTTTCTTTAATTTAAAATAAACAAGAAATAGGTGCCCTACTATTGGCAATGCAGGAGGACCTAAAATTTTACAAAAGTAATTTTATCTTTGCGTAACATTCTAATTGCTGAGGACATACCATGTCGTGTTAGTGCAATTATAATTCAATAACGTTATAGTAACAGATACCTACAGTTTATATGACGCCCATAAATATGACCCGTACACACTCTTGTATTATGATTGCAATAACACGTCATAGTACGGTTCTGATTATATATATATATATATATATATATATATATATATATATATATATATCCTCACGCCTTCCCATAAGGGTCCCCGAAGGGGTAGGCAGAGGTGTACAGTCGGGATTCGAACTTGCGATCTTTGTGTCGCAGGCAACTGCTCGAACCACACGGCCACCATGGCTCTTAGTGTATTAGTGATTCAAATTCAAAGAAATAAACACAGATACTTGTATGTACCTACTTATCTTGGTTCTACATAATGTATGAATATTTAATTTGCCGCCATGGAAGATCGGGAATGGACGAATGATAACCGTTATCGCTATTGTGTCCTATTCGACAATAATCATTTTTTATCAGTCAGGTCGTATGCATATTGCCTTTTCATTTGATAACTGAAGATGATAAGCAAACCTCGTTACCGAGCTTGCAGCCTCTTGTTGTATTTGTGGCCGGGATACTCTAAACAATCCTCGAGCTAGTCATTATGTTATATGTAGACGGTAGAATATTCTAAAGTAGAATACACACAACATAGTCGTTCAGTTCATAGCTAGACAATAAACTAGAAATAACAGTACAATATTTGCCCACCCAGCGAGAACTCTTTCATTCTAATAAGGACCCTGTTATCGGATTATATATATATATATATATATATATATATATATATATATATCTATCCTCACGCCTTTCCACAAGACTCCCCGAAGGGGTTGGCAGAGGTGTATAGGTAATACCCACACACCCACTTTCCACCAGAGGTACATAAGGTGTCCAGTCCATCGCCGTTACTCAAGCACGACTATACATACGCCTTTTGAATTTCTTCTGGAACGTATGCAGGTTTCCTCTCGATGTTTGCCTTCACCGTAAAGCTCGTGGTGTGACTAATCACTGTACTTAAGTTCAGAAAAACTCATTGGTAGTTGGTACAGTCGGGATTCGAACTTGCGATCTTTGTGTCGCAGGCAACTGCTCGAACCACTCGGCCACCACGGCTTTGCAAGCTGACTAGAATTATTATAAGACTATTATCTATATTATTTGTTATAGAAGACTATTATAGTATTTCAAATAAGAATAAATAAATAATATACCTGGTGGATATAACTGTGGTCTGCAAAAGTGATGTTTGAAAATAGAGAAAAGGAAAAATAAAGAAATAATAGTAACAGCCCACATCGCTACTAGTGTCAAGAGTGTAGTGCGGCTAAGCGTTCAATAATCCGTTCTCTAACATCCCGGGGAGCAGATAAGATCATTGTCAACGCATTGTTATTCAAATATCTTTACAAGCATTCATGAAAAAATATCTCGTACCCTGATATGCACCCTCAGTAAAATATGTACTCACTATGGATAAATAATGTGGAAGAGATAGATGTGAAGATTTGTAGCTTAAGTGCCAGTCTATAGACTTACCTCTATTTCCCTCTTTCGCTTAGTGTACATTCATCAGTCTCTTCATACATGTTCTACCTTCCGATCGATTTCATCTACTACCTTAACTAAATGTTTATATATTATTAAATAATTAAATGTCTGGATTTTAAGAATATTCATAGTATATTTATATATTTTTTAAATGTTCCTCCGTATGTACATTAAGTACATACCTATCTAACTTGACGACCGTCTGGTCTAGTGGTTAGAGCTCCTGACTGCAAAACTTGAGGTCGCGGGTTCGAATCCCGCTGAGGGCAGATATTTGTGTGATGAACACGAGTATTTGTACCTTAGTCTTGGATGTCCTATGTATTAATAAGTAAATATATCGTTGTCTAGTTACCATAACACAAGCTTTGCTTAACTCGGGACTAGGTCAATTTGTATTGTAGTGGAATTGTCCCAGGTATTTTTTTTTTTAGTATTATTTATTTATCTAACTAAATGGATGAGTTAACTTTATGTTATTAATTTATTCAGTGACATTTGTGCGGTTTTCCGTCCAAGTGGATGATTTCGCTGTTAGAAGCTTGAGTGAAATGAAATGTACACGAGTGAAGGTAAACTATAAGCTATCACATAACAACACAAAAATTGCAGGGTCGACAACATGCTCGTGGTGCTATTGGTGTGCACGTGCCGGTCTGCACGTATACGTGCTGCAGAGTGCAGACGCAGACCGCCTGCTTAGTCAGTTTAAAGGAATCAGGAAATCAATGACATTTGTTTTCAGGCAACTGATATGGCACAAAAAAAGTTGTGATCGTCCAGTGGTTTAAGTACTCACCAGCAAATTCATAATTGCAGGTACGAACCAGAGTTTAAATGTATAAATGGCTTTTTTTAATTATATATTTCGGTATATTTTATATCATATGTGTTAATCGAGCTAATATTCTATATCTGTGCCAAATTTCATCCAATTCCGTTGAGTAGCTTTTGCTTCAACAAACATCCTCATAAACTTTCGCATTTATATTATGTATTACTTAGTAGGTGTTGCCACACACGGGCCTAAAAGTCCTACAGCGGCCTAGTTAGCGTATGCAAGTTTAATCACAATGCATACACATTTGATTGAACTTGCATCGGTCTGAGAGGAAATTGGAAGATTAAAATTTACTCATAATCTGTCACGTTGGCACGTATTTATTAATACACTAGCTGTGCCCGCAACTTCGTCCGGGTGGAATTTAACAAAAAAAATTGTTCATATTCTAAAATAAAAGTAGTGCCAGTTAAGGTACCGTCAAAATCGTTCCAGCCGTTTCAGAGATTAGCCGCGACAGACAGACAGATAAAAATTGTAAAAAAGGATATTCTGGTGTATGTACCGTGTATACATCCATATGCATTTAGTAAATAGCGGTTATTTCAATGTTACAAACAGAGACTCCAATTTTATTACATGTATAGATATATAATTCCGGTGAAATAAAGGCGTCTTTACACCTTATAGAGATTTTAAATATTAGATCGAATCCGCAATGAAGAGATTCGCAAATCAACTGTCGTGATTGTAAAGATGGAGATGAAGATGAAGAAAGGCATGTTACGTTGGTTTGGACACATAGAAAGGATGAGTGAAGAAAGATTGACGAAACAGATATACAAAGCAAAAGTGTGTGTAAGAAGAGGCAGAGGAAGGCACGTTCCAACTACCTGGATCAAATCGATCGGACGCTCAAGGACGTTAAGAGTCCTCGAAACCGACGATGAATGAAGAGACTGATGAATGTGGACGAAGCGAAAGAGGTATGTAAGTCTAGAAAGAACTGGTGCTCTATACTCTCTGCGTACCCCATTAGGGACTTGGCGTGATGATATGTATGTATGTATATTATACTTAATCAAACATTTTATTAACAAATTAACCTTAAGATTTTTGTGAACTGAGGAACATCTTTCTTTACTTAATTAAATAATGGAACTTTTAAAATTATTAACCAATCTAAATAAAATTTTCTCAATGAGTTACATCATTTATACCAGTAAATATTGTAGATAATGACTGGTGTTCTCACAGTTAATTACTTATTTATGTAACTATTTACCGCCAAGGCACAAATTGTTTGTGGTTTCCGCGTATTTACACTAACAAATCTCACACACTGTGTACACGACTGTCCAAGGCGTTTTGCAAAGTTCAACTCCGTCAATTGTCGAATTTGATCAAAACATTGGTCCTTTGTGAAAGAAATTGATACTAAACACAAACCTGCAACAATCTGTTTAGATACTATGTATAACACATTTTAAATTAACGCCGGTCACAAAACATCTTGTGATAAATTTGATTGTTATGTAGTCTCTACATACACGATTCATTTGTGAAGGATGTAGACAGGTCATATTACCAAGCAAATTGGTACCTATGAACATTTCGCGGAACCTTAACTGTATGAATAAGTTAACGGAACAAACACTGCTCGAGTATAAGGCAACCCTTGTTTATCAATGCACACGATATAATATGATAGAGTAAACAAAAGAACAGCCAAGACCAAAAGACCAACATAATTAATTAAATGTATGTTCATGTTATGACTATGTGGGCATGACGAAAAAACTTCATATGTTGATTATGGATTTTAAAAAAACACGCTATCTATCCCAGGTCACAACAGAAGAGCTGACAGCATAATCGGAGTTGGTGGCGATAAACGATAAGTATAACGTTGGAGTAAACTACTCGTATATATAACTACTGGAGTGACCCGTACTCGGCATTGCATGCTCGGACACCGGACAATCTACACTCTGTCATAATTTTCAGTCTATATCTTACAATTTATCGCAATTGTAAGTGCAGTGATGGCTCCAATTAACGCAAACGATATTAACGAGAGCAAGGCCTTTGTACCGGCCAAGAAAACTTTACCAGAAGTGGAAATTGAAAATGGAAACGGAAATGGCAATTCATCTAACGGGTATGTAATTGCACTTTGCAAAAAAGGTTATAGAGCAAGTAACGAATGATGCAATTAATTTCATTATTAGCACATTAACCTCATATGAGTGGGTTTAAGGAAAAGGTCTAATGTGTTTATTTAAAATTATGCATTTTAAATACGAATACAATATTATAAATGCAATATGTGATGTGACGACTTCTCCTTCATAATAGAATGTTTTTTTTATAAATCAATTTAATTTACGATTCAAGTAGAGTTGATTGCAAGCGATAAATATGTAATGCTTTTCCATCAACTCGTTTAAAACTAACTTGTTCATCCTTGAATTCTGAACTTGTAAACGATACAATCGCTGTATCAATTTGTATCTATCAATATTGTAATGAATACGAGATCGCGAGAAGCATCTAGCAAATTTATTACGAGTCATTTACAGTGACGGTTCTTTTGCGTTGTGCATAACATTTTTTTTTTGCGTTTTATACCAATTTAAAATCTTACAAGTCATTTAATAATCTGTATATTTTCAAGGTGCAAAAGAATTCTAGACCTTTAATCTGCTATAATACCATAGCAGATTAATGAAAATAAACTTCTGGGACACCTACCCATAATTATGAGACGACGGCCTTCGTTTTATAATTTTATCTGGTAGATAAAGTCGTTGAATGGAAAAAAAATATAAAATGATGCAACCTGTTTTGTTTGCTTCAAAGGATTTCCTTGCCAAGTTATTCGAAGCAAGAAGTTGCTTATTATGTATTTCCATTTACAGAATACTTATTTCCTCTTAGGGTTTGGCAACTCCATATAATAAACAATAGTTTTATTATTTCTAAAATGCAAAATGTGTATGAATCAAAAGTATGAAAATGGTTCAGTATTCATAAGATTTTTTTTTATCCTTGGGAAGCCTATAGATTTCACTAATTGATTTGTATTTTTTGTCAAATAGGGTTTCGTCTTTATGAACGTCTCATCTCATACATATCTTCACGCCTTCCCACAATGGAGTAGATAAAGTTGTACGTGACATGTACGTGAAAGGTGCTCACCCACTCTTCGCTGAAGATTGTATTTTAGGTGCCAATGTAATGCCGAGTCCATCGCCGTTTCTCAAATAGTACTATGCCTACATACGGCTTTTAATTTCGTCTCAAACGTATGCTGGTTGCCTCTTGATGTTTTCCTGATCTCATATGGCTCACAAATTATGCCTGAGCAATAAACTAAGGCCAGCACCTTACGAAACATTCACTCTATTTTTTGTTTCCACGAACCAAAGACTAAAGCTAGCATAATGTCAACGCGCTGACTTAGCATTCCTGTAAGTGAAACTAGTTAATCATCAGTGTAAAGAAACTCGTTTCGCCATACACGAACAAACAATTACTGATCATGTCAAGATGTTTTTGTATCATGGAAGTTTTATTATGACCGCAACTTGATTGCAAGGTTGCAAGTGATTACTTGAAGCAATAAACTTTATTATCTTACAAGCTGCTTTTTAGAATGACGATAATTTGTGAGTGGGTCGGTTCGAATGGCCAATTTAAAATTGTAGCATGTCATTGAATAAGCGGCCAAGATACGTGGGGTTGGACATTATGAGATCTACCAAACAAAATCGGAGCTACCCTACAGTTGGTACTACTGTCGGTGGTTCAGTCGGTATATAATTAAAGAAGTCGCCAATATGTTATAAAAAACACCATGACCTGACTTATTTTCAATACAACATGGTTGTATTGTAGATAAAAGTAATAAAAAATATGTTGTTAAATTCTTCATGTATTACTTTATCGTTACAGCAGATTTTATGCGATAATAATTAAGGTCAATAATTTGTCAATGTACTGTTTTTTTAACCTTCATTTTCTTCGTTTCATTTAGCCCTAACCATTCCCTATTCCCTAACCATACCACTGTCCCAATTTCTAAGGCATCCTCATGTCTTTGATAATCTTGATTAATTATGGTAATAAATCTGTAATTAGATACATATTCAGAGGTGATTGTTCCAGGTACTCATACGAGACATTATTGGAGACGGCCAACTTCCTACTATCGAGAATAGCTATTAAGCCCAGCATTGGCATCATATGCGGCTCTGGGATGGGTTCGTATTGGAATGAGGGTATATATCTATCATTTTGTGCCCTTATTCTAATTCACGCTCTTACTTCATATCAAAACATACACGTATTAAGACAATACATTTTTACATGTGCAACAATATTTTTGAAATATGCATTTAGGAAAGCATATGCTATCGCTATGATCTCGTATCCCAGGCACATTACTAATTAGTTAATCGATCTTGTAAGATAGAGAAGAGGCTAAGCATTTTTGCTCGGGCAAAGACGTCTTTCGAGACGTATCTATTGATAGCTTTGTTCAAAGGAAAATTATGAGTCTTGTGACATAGTCGCTGTGCGACAAAACTCCTATAATAAATAGAAAAAAAAAGTACCTTATAGTGTGTCATTTCCGAAAAAATAAAGTTAAAAATCTAATTGAATAATGATGATTAATATATTACGACTATATTTTTGATTTCATAATCAAATTATAATGTAAGCGCACTAAAACGTGTCTTAAGTTGCCTTTTGAGACCTCAAAGAACTAGTAAAGCTGGGTGTAGCAAAAATTTGTATAGTTGTGTTGCCAAACACTACAATTCCTCCCTCTTCCAGACGACCAGTCATAATTTCTTTCTCACGTTATCACAATAAAGTTTATTTATTTTAGTTTAATATTAATATGTGGTATTTTTTTCAGGCTCTTTAGCGGAAAACATAAAAGAGAGCGAAGTATTCCCATACGAAGATATTCCAAACTTCCCTATCAGTACAGTAGAGGGTCACCACGGCAAATTGGTATTCGGGAGACTTGAAGGTGTGCCCGTCGTCGCAATGCAGGGGCGCTTCCACTACTATGAGGGATATCCGCTATGGAAGGTACCACACGCTTGCTAACCAGATTTGAATCTGTGTATGAGGTCTGAATGTAGTAGGTACATATTAAATATTAGAATCATTAGTGTGTCGTTTGCAGAGAATATACTTGATCTTTCGATAACTGTACTCACTCATACGTTACTACTTTATGGTTACACAGGGTTTGAAACCGTCTATGCGCTACGCATTATCATCATTATTCAAGAGTGGATCATTATTCAAGAGCGAAAGGGACAGATATACAGAACTTCTGAGCTTATATACAGTGATTAATCCGACACGAGCGTTACGGTTTAGGAAAATATCGAGAGGAAACCTGCATACGTTTGAGAAGAAATTCATAGGCGAATTCATAGTCATGCTTAAGTTACAGCGTTGGACTCGCCATGCGTCACTTTGGCACCTAATATAAATGTATCTCTAGCGGAAAGTGGGTGTGTGGCAGCTACCTTTACACCTTTGCCTACCCTTGCGGGGAACCTTATGGGAAGGCGTCAGGAAGGCTCTAGGGTGTTTGATGGATGTTGTAGCGGTCACGTTGGTATACATACCATACATTGAAATAGAAGTAATGATGCAATAATAACATTCATATTTACCATATTTATTAGTCTACGAGTAGAATCTTGTATTTAATTTGTTTACAAACAATTACTAACTGATAGGTCGATAAGGGAAACGGAAAAATTACTGGAAAGATCTCGCGGTGGCTGATGCAAGCCGGTCCCGACCCCCAGCAAGGAGGTTATCGCATATTGTGAACACCACAATGGAGGCTAGAGGACACTAAGATAGTACTGTGGCGTACTATTCAGTGCACATAAGTACAGACCATAATAAACTAGAATAATTAACTATTATCTTATCGGATGAGACGTATCATCAAATCCAAACATTGCATAAATAGGTACATATATACTGTAGTTAAATGATCGTATAGTAATTATTGGACGTTATTTTAAATCGTATCGTATATATACAAAATAGTAGCAATGCTAGTTGAATATTATTAATATACCCCGAGGTGTTAAAATTTCTATATGATTACTACTATAGGTACGTATAATATTTAACTATGTTGAATGACTCTTCATAAGGATTGATAAAAAAGTCACTAAACTGTTGTGTTTAGGTAAATGATTTAAGCGTAGGTACAGACTGTAGGGAACGAATTTGTTTTATATTATGCAAAGTACCTAATAGATACTGCAATATGCAATATTTTTGAATGCATTTACGAAAAAGTTTATTTTTTTAACCAGTTCTACTGTTGGTTGATCACCGCACTGTCTCGCCTGTAAAATGTTTAATTAACACTAAATTTTTTGTTTATTTTGCTATTATATTGGTACGTATCTAATATATTATTTATTACGTAGTGCTGCCTGCCAGTTCGTGTGATGAAACTAATCGGAGTAAAGACTTTGATCGCAACAAACGCGGCGGGTGGGCTGAACCCGTCATACAAGATCGGAGACTTGATGATAGTGAAGGACCACATCAACATGATGGGCTTTGCCGGTAATAACCCGCTGCACGGGCCTAACGACGAAAGGTTCGGTCCGCGATTCCCCCCCATGAGCAAGGCATACAACTACGAATTTAGAAAAGTCGCTAAGGAGGTAAGTTTACTTATTGTAATCTAAAATTTATTGTTTCTTTTCATGAGCCAACCCGCTTTAGCTTACGTAAGGGTACGTTTGTCTGTTACAGAAATTGTAATGTCTATTACTTTGGTAATCCCATAGAACTTTTAATCCGTGCGTTATACGACACTGAAGGGGTGGTATTCGTTTGAATAAATGACCATATGTACCCGTGGCTTCGTCCACACCCGTAATAAATACGTAACACCCATGTTCAATCTTAATATTGATATAATTTTATTTTTTAAATCCAATGACTAGTTTCTAAAATATATACTAAAAGTATACCTACTCCATACTAATGTTATCTATAATTTTTTTCTTCTTTACTTTATATTGTCAGTGTATAATCTAACATTACACGTAAATCTTAAATCCTCTTATAAATTACAAGCAAATAAGACGTAGTTGTCGTTATGAGATTCATTACCATGTCTATACGGCAAGGTTATCGAGGGTCGCAAAACGATTTACATCGCCAGGCTACAAACAACATTACAATTGTGTCGTAAAAATACTCTGAATAATTGCCACTACAGAGATAAGCATTATAGGGTCGTCGTCGGTGACAAAGAATTTCAACCCAATCATTTCAAAGCATCTCTTTTAGATCTTCCCACTTACTATTGAGAATAATTTACGTGATTCTTCTCAACTCATTTATTTTATTTTATTTTAGTTATATTTTTTTTTATAACTAGAAGGAGTTAGAAGATTCACGGAAGCACAAACCAGCTTAATTAGCTTCCTCTTTTTTTGCTCACAGTTAAGACCGCTCTAGGTAATTCCACCTGTGCCATTTATGTTGTTCGAATATGTATCTATAATCATTTTATCTGGATACTTTTACTACGACAATCATTTAATAGGCAACACTGTCAATGTAATATAATATATATAATATATCCTCACGCCTTCCCACAAGGGTCCCCGAAGGGGTAGGCAGAGGTGTATAGGTAATACCCACACACCCACTTTCCGCCAGAGGTATATTAGGTGCCAACGAGACAGATGGCGAGTCCATCGCCGTTA
>JACCPG010006557.1:0-27744 GCA_016069955.1 Drepana arcuata | reverse complement strand
TTGAGTAACGGCGATGGACTCGCCATCTGTCACGTTGGCACCTAATATACCTCTGGCGGAAAGTGGGTGTGTGGGTATTACCTATACACCTCTGCCTACCCCTTCGGGGACCCTTGTGGGAAGGCGTGAGGATATATATACTATATATAACGAACTCTTCGAATTTCCAAATCGTGCGTGTTGTACGTTCTTAATTTGTTTACTTAATTTATGGTCTGAACGCGTTAAAATTTGTCAGTATAGAGGTAGTACGTCTGTACAATTAATGAAGTTTGGTAAAATAAAAATTATTTTACTACTTCCCTTGTGGGAAGGGGAAGTATGAACAAATAATTTATTATTATCATTATACACCAGCAGGTTATGAACCCGCTACCTTGACTTTGCATGCGAGTATGTAAACCACTCGGCCACTACGATTACGGTGTAATCTTTGAATTTTGTACTTTCTAATTAAAACCCAAGACGTTTTCATTTATTCGGAAAACAACGCAATTTTTAAAATCAAATAATTAAAGCCCTCCGTCAAAATGTAGCCTGATCAAAGAGGGCTTGAAGACGGTAAAAATGTCCCCCACCCTGGGGCTGGGGGGGCGTGGGGGACGTTTCTTTGTCCCGCGTTATCTATACAATTATTCGAAGAAAGTAAAGTCTCTCAAAAAGATAGGAAGGCCGGACGCGCGCCCCGTTTGTGACCGTCGCCTCCTCTCAATATAATTATATATTTAATACATAACACAACCGGTAGGTACCAATTCTCTTATGTATTTAATGACACATAAAATAAAAATAAAATTTAAAATGAAATAGTTTAAATAAAGATGTTCAAACTATATGAATTATATATTAATATATAAATATAATATAGAAAATATATATGTATAAAAAATACGTTAAAATATAGGTACATTTAAATTAAAAACCGATGGTCTCAAACCAATACGTTTTCTAATCTTAAGGACAATAATTTATTGGTACGCAAGCTTTTTAGTAAATCGGTCAAAAGTTTTGTTGGCTTACAAAACTTTTGAAATTAATTTAACATGGAAAAAAACATATAAACCGAAAAATAAAAACACATATAAAACACGCGTGACTGACTTTTGTAACCACTGCAAGAAAATGCCTAATGTCATCACAATTAAATATATTAATGTAATATTTTATTTATTTCAGGCCACTAAAAAGCAACACAGCGATCGCTGGACGCCTCACAAAAACGATCCGCTAAGGGGAGCCGTGGCAAAAATGACGCTTCAAATAAAATAAACAGGCGACCAAGATCTCTGGATCTCCCCCTATCTGTGAAAACTAAGAGAACGCACCAATGAATGGCGCAAGCGTCGGCAAAGAGAGGTCTAACTGAGTGGTCATGTTATGCCTAACTGAAACGAAGCTATGTACAAAAAGGCGGCGGTCGTACCTTCAAGATTTACGGCAAATATTTGGTCGGATATTATTGGTATACTTTGTACATGCACCGACTTTTCGTTCCAGTTTCGGACGCACGTTATTACCTTTTAAACTCAACATTTTTAAAGGTTGAAGCCAAAGCGTTCCAGCGGATTTTCCGCTATTGGATAGAGATGAACCTGCAAACTTTTCTTTGAGATGAGATATTCTTGCAAAAAGAAGGGCGTGATACCACAGGGCTTACCACAGGGCTTACCACAGGTGGATCTGGTGGTGGATGTACTGGGTGTCCACTGTGGTTGAAAAAAGCACATTTAATTCTTTAAACGTTAAGAGTACTCGAAACCGACGAGCATGTATGAAGAGACTGATGAATGTGGACGAAGCGAAAGAGGTATGTAAGTCTAGAGAGAACTGGCGCTCTATACTCTCTGCCTACCCCGTTAAGGACTTGGCGTGATGATATGTATGTATGTAATTCTTTTTTTTAGCCATTGAATATGTCGACAAATATTATCAGAAATATGACTAAATGTGTACTTGTTTTAAAACTGTTCTGCAGTTAATACAAGCTGTGCTTTTAGAAATTAAAAAATACAAGACCTTACCAAATTATATTCGAATGCAATTATGCGCCCAAGTTTTTGGCAAACGATCGATTATTATTTTCACCTACCCATTTCTTTATTTATACAAAATAAATTAACGCCGTGGTGACCTACCGTGCCTGCAACACAAAGATTTGATGTTCGAGTCCCGACTGCACCAATGAATGAGTTTTTCTGAACTTAAGTACAGTGATTAGTCACACCACGAGCTTCATGGTGAAGGAAAACAATGAGAAAAAAACGTTTAAGAAGAAATTCAAAGACGTATGTATAGTCGTGCTTGAGTAACGGCGATGAAATCGCCATCTGTCACGTTGGCATCTAAAATACATATATCTCTGGCGGCAAGTGGGTGTGTGGGTACAGGTATAACCTCTGCCTACCCCTTCTGGAACCAACGTAATAATAGCGAGCTATTAGAAATGGGTCGTCCATCGATGTTTTCCTTCACCGTAAAGCTCTTGATGTGACTAATCGCTGTACTTAAGTTCAAAAAACTCATTGGTACAGTCGGGATTGGAACTTTAATCTGTGTGTTACAGGCACTTATTCAACACGGTCACAACTGTTCTAAAGTACTTAAGTTTAATTTTTAAGTAATAAAATGTATTTATAATAAGGGTGAGAATCAATAAAGCCTTGCTGTCAACAGTGGATGCGCCATAACGTCGGCCGGTCACGCTCCTACTGGAGCTGGGCAATTTCCTATCCGTCTGACAATTTCCTTGGCTCGCTCGATTTTAATATAAAACGAGAAAAAACAAGGCACCGACTTCTGTAGTTGACGGTAGTTCTATATGGATAAGACGTCGAGCAAAAATGTATAAAAAAAAATTAATTCGAGATATTTTTTTCGCTCACAGTCAATAGTTTAGCACCCAAGGAAACAAGTGCTCATCAGTGTACTTGAATTCATAAACTCATTGGTACAGTCGGGATTCGAACTTGCGATCTTTGCGTCGCAGGCAACTACTCGAGCCACTCGGCTACCACGATTCTAACTAATAATATTTTATTTTATTACATACATACATATAACCACGCTTCTTTCCCGTAGGGGTAGGCAGAGACGACTTCTTTCCACGTGCTACGATCCTTACATACTTCTTTCGATTCGTCTACTTCCATTATTCTCTTCGGTTTAGAGTACTCCCGACCTGGCCTTTTTTCAAGACGTTCCTAATTTGGTCTCGAAACGTCCACCTAGGTCTCGGTCTACCCCTTCCAACACTTTTGTTGTGTTGTATTGTATCCTCACGACTTCCCACAAGGGAAGGGGTAGGCAGAGGTGTACAGGTAATACCCACACACCCACTTTCCGCCAGAGGTACATTAGGTGCCAACGTGACAGATGGCGCGTCCATCGCCGTTACTCCAGCACGACTATACATACCGCCTTTGAATTTCTTCTCAGACGTATGCAGGTTTCCTCTCGATGTTTTCCTTCACCTTTAAGCTTGTGGAGTGACTAATCACTGTACTTATGTTCAGAAAAACTCATTGGTACAGTCGGGATTCGAACTTGCGACCTTTGCGTCGCAGGCAACTGCTCGAACCACTCGGCCACCACGGCTTGTGTTGTGTTGTATTGAATTGTTGTAAATATTTATAGTAAGAAGGTATCTCAATATATAAATACCTAACCTACGTACAGAATTCGCATGTAAGTTCTATGTAAGTACCATTTCACATCACATTTCCCGTTGAGTTTCCCTAGAGAGTACAGCATGGAGTTCTTCTAGAAGGATATGAAAAGATTCCTGCAGGGTCGGCAGCGCGCGGCGGTAACCGCTTACCTTGGCGGACCGCATGCTTGTTGCCATCCGTCTAATATAAAAGAACCGTGTTCTGGCGGAGAAATTATTTCATTTCATTTCAAAGTATGTATGTCGTTTTCAAGCTTTGCTAAGTTTGGGACTAGGTAAATTCATATTCATATCATTCATATTCATTCATTCATCTACTGGAATAGGTACAGAAGGCCTTTCTCAGATACCTGTATAAAAGGTGTTACGGCTACTACCCGTACATGTACCCCACGAGGTTCCTGCTGGGCAGTCTGGGGTACAATTCCTTGGAGGTCTGGAGAAAGCGCGACCAGTTGGTAACCGAGCTGAAAACAATTCATGGTCACATTGATGCTCCCGCCCTCCACGATCAACTGTGTCGGTTCCATGTGCCCGACAACTACTCGCGCTTTAGGAAGCACAAGCTGTTTGCCGTACCCGCGAGGCGAACAGTCGCGCGAGCGCGCTCTTCTGGATGAATATCCTGAATGTGATTTGTTTGCGGATGACTGGAAAGATATCTTGTTAGTATGTCTGGAGTACTGTGAGAAGACAGTATGAAAGCGTGTACATATTAGTGTAAGTGGCATTGGCCGTTCTAATATGAAATATATATAAATAAATAAATAAATAAATAAATAACTTGATAAGTTGGACCTACCCCAAGGTATTTATTTATCTATACCACAACTACATAGCAGTGCCTCACAAAAAAAAATTGCCATAATATCTGGTTTATGTATCGTGTACGTAAGTCAAGTCGTATCCACATTACTCTCATCGCGGTTCAAAATGACTTCGGCGCGAGAAAGAAAAGTGGTTCCCGTTGGCCGCCCGCCCTCCTTCTCCGGGCGATGTTATTTTGTAAGATGTCTCATCCTTTGTATTTTTGTCGTATAAATATTACCTACTTGTAACAACACGACATATAACCTAATAGAAGATAAATATAGTAAACGGATCTAATGAGATTATTCTGAGCGTATTACTTTTCAAAAGTTCTAAAGTAAATAACAAAGCAATACATCTTCACGCCTGCCCGAAGCCGCACCCACTTTCCACCAGATAACAAAATACTCTTACAATAAATATGTAAATAATATATCCTCACGCCTTCCCACAAGGGTCCTCGAAGGGGTAGGCAGAGGTGTTTAGGTAATACCTAAACACCCACATTCCATAAGAGGTATATATATTAGGTGCCAACGTGACAGATGGCGAGTCCATCGCCGTTACTCAAGTACGCCTTTGAATTTCTTCTCAGGTTTCCTCTCGATGTTTTCCTTCATGGTAAAGCTCGTGGTGTGAGTAATCACTGTACTTTTTCTTTTTTTTTTTTTTTTCAGAAAAGCTTATTAGTACAGTCGGGATTCGAACTTGCGACCTTTGCGTCGCAGGCTACTCGAACCTATTTTGTATAAATGCAAAAGGGAGGTTCTTTCTTACTCAGTACAGAACGAATAAATTGAAACGGGTGAATCCGCGGGACTACAGTTAGTTATACCGATATATTTGTGAGTCCTAACGAGACTGAATGACGATGAAGCGAAAGAGTTATGTAAGTCCAGAGAACTCAGGCCCAACCCGTGAGACTCGGCGTGATGTGTGTATATGTATTCTAGAGTGTGTATGACTACCACAAGCAATAATTGTGTAAAATGCGTAATTAATAATTGTCCTATTACCTATACCTGTGTCGAAGAAGAGGGAGAGGAAACCCACGTTCCAACTAGAAGATCAAATCGATTGGACAACAAGGACGGAAACCGGCGAGCATGCATGAAGGGATGGATGAGTTTGGATGAACAGAAAGAGGTCTGCGAGTCTAGAAAAAACTGGTCTCTACTCTGATTTTCTACTCCGCGAGACGGCGTGACTATATTTATTTATTATATACAAATTATCACAATAAAGTCACTTACGCTAATAGGTTTACAAAATGATTACATAATAGTTACCATCCTCTCGCAAATACATCAGACACTCTTTCCTATATGTCTGTGTGTACCACAACAATGTTTTATGCAAAACTTTATTACGTACATAGGTATGTGTTGGTCGAGATATATATATATATTATTACTATTGAACCACTCATCCCCGTCTGAACACGAGAGCAAACACATCTCCGCGAGTTTTGTAGATCCATCCAACCTTTTGCCCTCGATTGATTTGTATTCGCTAAGATAAGTAATTACGGGCCCACTTCAGATCCATAAATCCGGGAGAGAAGAGGGCAAGCCTCCCTTGAAAAAAGGGGGTGTTCTTCTTATATTTAAATATCGAACCCCTTCCGGGTAGGTGCCACGGTTTTTCCAGTAAAAGGGGTAAGTGACAGAAACAGGGCACTGTGTGAACCGTGGAGTCGACGTGTTTTGGTTAACGAAAATTAATGAAAATATTTATTTGAATAAAAATAAATAATGTTGTACTGTGCAGTTCTTAGGTGTTTTATTATTAGGGTTGAAAATAGGCATGGAGTTCTTCAAGATGGGTGTGAAAAGATTCCTAGTGTCGGCAACGCGTATTAAAATAATGCAACAGCTTATGAGATAACTGATACATATAGATAGTGCCATCCACGAAGCCACGCCCCACCAATTTGTAGTCGGGGGTCGCGGGATGCGGGGAGAACGACCCGAGTGTATAAATAGGCAATCAGTGTGTACCGATAATACTCAAACATTAGTGGAAGTGTACACTTATACTATAAACTATATCCTCACACCTTCCCACTAGGGTCCCCGAAGGGGTAGGCAGAGGTGTATAGGTAATACCGATACACCCACTTTCCGCCAGAGGTATATTTTAGGTGCCATCGTGACAGATCGCGAGTCCATCGCCGTTATTCAAGCACGACTATACATACGCCTTTGAATTGCTTCTCAGACGTATGCAGTCTTCCTCTCGATGTTGGGGCACGTCTTCGTGGGTGGCTCTATCTCTATCTACAATATTGTCTGTCCTAGAGAACATAGCAATCGCATTTTGAAGTATTTCATCATCATCATAGCAATACGGCCTAACGGGGTAGGCAGAGAAAGTAGTTTTCAAAATTTAATTACCTTGCTTTCTTACAAACATTTGAAGGAAACCCGCATACGTTTGAGAAGAAATTCAAAGTTGTAATTAGGTATGTATAGTCGTACTTGAGGAACAGCGACGGACTCGCCCTCTGTAACCTAAATTATATTAAGCAAGTGTCACTGCCAATCCAACTAATATTTATATTATCACGAAACCGACTCTATGCATGTATCAAGGGACTGATGAATGTGGCCGAAGCGAAAGAGGTATGTAAGTCAAGAGAGAACTGGCGCTCTATACTCTCTGCCTACCCCGTTAGGGACTCGGCATGATGATATGATGATGCTTTATATTATTGAAATGATAAAGTTTTTGAGAATGTACGTCCCTCTTTCACGCACAGGTAAAGATTGTTAGCTGGATCAAAACATTGGATTTATTGTATACCGAAAAATTTTCCAATGAAATCTAATTTTACACGAAACAAACCGCGAGGCGCGCTAGTCGTTTATAAAAATGACTAGCTAGTATTTACTATTATTACTAAATACATTATTTATAAATAGCAAAAATCCACTCCACCGCACTCCTGTGCTATCTCAAGATGGACTTAAGAAGCAAAAAGGAAAGAGTCCGAGGAGGCTCCCCCACCCGCGGCGTCCCCCCCTCCACCCATCGGAATACAGAATAATAATCGCCAAAAGAAACGGGGGGAGACTAAAAATATAAATAGCTATCTACCCTCCCCGATATTAAAATTTGTACAAGAAATATTCTCGCAATTTTGTTAAAATAAAATTATATTCATCTCGCTCGGACCCTCTTTGTTGTTCTGTTGTGTTGCCAGTTAATATTTTAAATTTTCTTTGCGATGTTGCTGCGTAATTAAATTATTAATGAACAGCACTTGTTTTTTTATGTTCGTAAAGTGTTTAAGCTTTACAGTAAATAATTAGGTGAGTTATTGTGGCTGAGTCGTTTGAGCTGTCGTCTGCAACACATGGATTGCAAGGTGGAATCCCGACTGTACCAATGAGTTTTTCTAAACTTAAGCACAGTGATTAGCCACACCACGAGCTTTACAGTGAAGGAAAAGATCGAGAGGAAACCTATGCACGTTTGAGATTAAATTCAAACGCTTATGCATAGTCGTGCTTGAGTAACGGCGATGGACTCGCCATCTGTCGAGTTGGCACCTAAAGTATATATCTGGCGGAAAGTGTGTGTTTGAGTTCTACCTATATACCTCAGCCTACCCCTCCGGGGACTCTTGTGAAGCGTGAAGATATAGTAGTTGAAACCAACCAGCATGTATGAGGAACTCGATGACAGCGGATGAGATGAAATATACTGTCGTCTGATCAAGAGTAACTTACGTATAAATTCTGTAGCTAACTTTAACTTGTATTAAAGTTAACTTGGAACATTGCAGTTTTATGTTATACTTAACCTTGGTGTGAAAGACCCCAAGTGGTGTGAAAGTGGAATCTAAAATGGTGTCCGTAAGTGAAAATCGCCCAAGTTTTCGTTTTGAGCAACTTAAACCGCCCAACTTTTGCTGGGCGTCGCTACGGTAGCGTCAGCAGGGACGTTAAGGATATGTTTATCCAAGCCTCAATTAAGATTCTTTTTTTGTTGAGTTTTTTTTAGTTCACGTCTGCAGGTTCCTTCTAGATGTTTCCCTCCTTGTTCTAATTCTACAAAAATATTGAAAACTTCAAGAGAGAGCATTATAATTAATATAAATGTACTTAACTAAGTATACCTAGAGTAGGCAGAAGTGAAACCTTTGCCTACCCATTTGTGGGTACCTCTAAGAGAGGTAGGGCATAACGGGGTTCTCCGTTCGAATTCGGAGCTGCCCGACTGGGGCAGGACCTCCACCTTATAGAAGTCCGTAGCCAAATAACACAATTTATTGTGTTGTGTTCCTACGCGGTGAATAGGGTCTCCAATAATGAACTCTTTGGGGAGGGGACAGGATTGTTATCCTGTGATGGCAGCAGAGGGATTAGTCCCATTTTGCTGTCAACACAGTATAACTCTCCGAACATAGACTGGCAGCGCGCAAGTGATACTTCAATATCGTTAGCATAAATAGGCTACGGTAACCGTATCCCATCAGGTGGACCTTAAGCTTGTTTGGCACTCTAATAGTATTAAAAAGAAAAGTTACGCCTGAGAGATATTTATTTAGAAACCAACGTGACAGATGGCCAGTCCTTCGCCGTTACCCAAGCAATATACATACATAGCAATATGTATTTGTATCTATAAAAATATATTTCTAGGTGTATATGTTTTGCGGACTTTACATTTCTCCGCAGAGGCTCAAGTCTCCACTTGTTGACAACGTGTGGTCACAGATTAGTGATAATACAGATTTAAGGAGGATATTTTACATGTAAGTATAAATAAATAAATAAATGACAGTAAAATTATATATAATAAATAAGTAAGTACGTTGTATAAATAATTCCAAGAAATAAAAGTATACCATTATCTATTTCCTTCAAAAGTAATTAACATTTCCTACAAACGCCAAGAAATACCTAACCCATTATAAAAAGGTCGAATGACAAGGTGGGGGTCGTGACTGTGGGGGGTCATTTTTGCCAATACTTAAACGAAGATAGATAGGCGACCCCCCGCCCGACGGGGTGTTTTAAGAAAATTTTAACTTTTCTTTATTCGGAGCCGCGCCGGGGTGGGGCGAAGGGTGCCCCCCGGTGGGTGTACCCATTTTTCTTTCACCATTTCTCTCTGGCCGGTCTCAAAGAGAAATAACAGTACCTACTCGCAGTTAAGCATTTATTAAATCCAGCATTCACAATGAATTGTCAGAAAAGTACTCTGTTTTCGCTTTGAAATTTTTGTTCCATTTTCTTTGTGAATTCTGTGGAATAAAGTCGTTGCTTTAGGATTTCATTTAATAATGTTTATTACATCCAATGTAGTAGGTATATTTCATAAACGTTTTGAATGTACTTACTGAACTAATATTATTATTATATTATATCCTCACGCCTTCCCACAAGGGTCCCCGAAGGGCTAGGCAGAGGTGTATAGGTAATACCCACACACACACTTTCCGCCAGAGGTATATTAGGTGCCAACGTGACAGTTGGCGAGTCCATCGCCGTTACTCCAGCACGACTATACATACGCCTTTGAATTTCTTCTCAGACGTATGCAGGTTTCCTCTCGATGTTTTCCTTCTCCGTAAAGCTCGTGGTGTGACTAATCACTGTACTTAAGTTAAGAAAAACTCATTGGTACAGTCGGGATTCGAACTTGCGACCTTTGCGTCGCAGGCAACTCCTCGAACCACTCGGCCACCACGGCTTATTATCGGCTGAACTAATATTCGAGAAAGGTATTCGGATTCCTTATCCTATGTCCTTTGAAAATAAGCCAAATGCATTGCAAATGGTTACGCCTAATATTTCATTCACAACGCATGTGGAGAGATTAAGAGCGTGTAGTGTTAGTTATAGACTATGTATAGTTTGATGATAAATTTGACGGCAGTCTGGTCCAGTGGTTAGAGCTCCTGACTGCGAAACATGAGGTCGCGGGTTCTATTCCCGCTAAGAGCGGATTTGTGTTATGAACACGAGTATTTCTAAGTTAATCTTGGATGCCTTAAGTATTTATGTATACTATATCTATCTATATAAGTAAATATACCGTTTTCTAGTTACCATTATACAAGCTTTGCTTAATTTGGGGCTATGTCAATTTGGGTGGAATTGTCCCAAGGTATTTATATATAGACATGCAAAAAACATGCGTTCCCGTCTGTGTCTCCGAAACGGTACGCAAACTGTGTGTTCACTGGATAGGTGTATATTTAGAAACCCACCTGAAACATTGCAGTTCGTCGTCGCCATTGATTTTCTATTTCACGATATTTCTCTACACCATAAAGCTCGTTTATATTTATGTATAAAGTATATAGATGGTAACAAATTACATTATTTCATATATATCGACAGACCCACTGTCAATCCCTCACAGGGACTGGGTAGAGTAGAGACAGAGAAAAAGGAGTGAAGTGATTCCCACCAGACTAACATACCACCATAAGAACTACACACATCAGTCTTTTCATACATTCCTTCCGGTTTCGAGTTTTATTAACACTGTCAAATCTATTATTATAAACATCCTCACGACTTCCCACTAGGGTCCCCGAAGGGATAGGCAGAGGTGTATAGGTAGTAACCCACTTCCACTTTCCGCTAGGGATATATTTTTAAGGTGCCAACGCTACAGATGGCTAGTCCATCGCTGTTACTCAAGCACGATTATACATAAGCCTTTGAATTTCTTCTCAAACGTATGCTAGTTTTCTTTCGATGTCTTACTTCATCCGAAAGCTGATGGTGTGACTAATCACCGTAGATACTTAAGTTTAGAAAAACTCATTGGTACAGTCGGGATTAGAACGTGCAATATTTGTGTTGCATGCAACTAACGCAACTACTCGAACCGCTCTGCCAACACAGCTACATTAATACTATCTTGCAATTAGGTTTTTTCTTCAAATTTATTTCTGAACTTTTCAGTAATTCCTATACTGCTACGCCATCTTTATACTGGACAATACAACATTCTTGGCTTGAATGAAACAGTCTAAGTATCAACTACAGGATTACTTGCTCATGAAAAAGTTATCCTAATAGCCGCTAGATGTCCTACCAAGTTAGTGGAAGCAACGCCATCTAGCGTCAACTTCGGAAAGATTCCCCGTACAACAGAGAATAGAACACAATTGTGATTTCTCATACGGATTTTCTTTCGCTTCATTCTATCAATATTATTATGTATATGCCTGCCGGGGCCGGGTATACAAATATTTTTTCCAATATTTGAATCCGTTGCGTTACATTTGTAAAGAACAATAATGACGGGGCCTTTGTGGGCCTCGTCGCTCGATGAGCTAATGAGTGGAGTAAGAGGTATGAGCGGGGGTGTGAAGGGAACGGATGGGCTGATAAGAGTAGGTGAACTGACCTGATTTGATGCAGGAGACGTTCTCCACACGTGGCACGTGGCACGAGACACTCCTTCTTCCTTCATTTATTGGAGGTGCACACAAAGTCACTGAGTTTAAGTAAGTTTCTAGTTATCGAGCCGAAATATGAGCAGTGATGAGCGCGTTGTTATGCGGGGATCAAGCGAAAGTTTGACGCGCACACGGCGGGAGTTCATGCGCGCGGGCTCGGGGTTCGAACTGTCTTAGTAATGTCACTGTATATCGAGCAGAATGAGAGCTGAGAGAAGAGCAGAGTTAAGCACACACGCCGCCTCGGGCGGGGGTCCTCCGCACTCCCCCCGGGCGGACGTCACACCCGCACTTCTACAAAGGCCGAGGCCGGAACTGCACTCTTTTATGGGATGTATTGAAACGTCACTGTCAAAAGTCACCGGTTAACCGGGAAGCGCGCGCGCCGCGTTCCGTTCCGCCAACTGGCGGAAACAAATAATTTTACATACATTTTTAAACTAGCAAAAACAAAGATTTTAATTCTAAATAAATGGGGGGTTGACGAAGCACACCTACCCTTCCTGTCAATTGGGAGGAACATCGTAGGTCTAGTCCGTAAGCTTGGCATACCAAGCCTTGACTAGACTAGACCTACGTCCTCCCGTGGAGACTAGCTTCAGACAACTACAGACCTCTTTCGCTTCGTCCAGTTCTCTCTTCTCTCTTCATACGTGTTAGCCGATTGAAATGAAAGATACATCTAATTGTATTTTTTAATGAAATCGAGTTACGTTACAATTTCACATTACAATTAGCTCAGACTGCGATTCATTTACAACTCCCGCACTCAAGTACCTTGAATTAACAGCATTACCTATCGTACAGTTAAATAGTTCACTCATCCGAATTGGGAATAATTCGATTTAAGCTGATTTATGCTTAATTTTATATTTTCTGTTTAAATACATGCATGAATAGTGAGTTTTTATACATATCCACAGAAAAACATGTATACCATATTTATACATGTTTTATAAACTTTGAGGGAGATTGAATTATTAAAGAATTCTCAATAAAAAGAAAGCAATCAAATCCACATTTCTTTAAAAAAAGCTTAAAGAAGTAAATCAGGCATAAGTACATGTTTGATAAAGGTATCAAGGATGAAATAAAAACTGTTTTTTCGTGAAATTTATCCAAAAAAATATAAAAAAAAAGTTTATGAAAGCGAAGAGGGACCGATTCGAAGCCAAAAATCGTCTTAACATATTCATGGAATGGCATGGGAGTAATTTCCTTGATTTATTTATTTGGCTATACGGTATGGATGATGGCAAAATATTTTTCGGCAACGACCTTTCTTGGTGTTTAAAACGTATAGGCGGTGGCACTGACACACATACGATAAGACACAAGTTTGATGCCATCTAAATAGCATGCAAACAATTATACAACAAAAGATCTTCGCTATACTTAGAAATTGCTGGACAAATATAGGTAAAACTAGCCCAGTTTATATGAGTATTCTTTATTTCATTGACAATAATCTGGGGCTTACATAGAAGTATTGTTGGGATTTCATAAATCATTGTCATTATTAATTTTTTCAACAAGATTTAGTAAATATGGTTGATTTATGATAAAACATTATGATTGGAAACTTTAACATAAATATCGAGTGTCGTCAAATGTTTAAACAATGGAATTTTGAAGAACCTTTTAAAAGCATAAAGCAATCAATTTGGAACTCCAATACCATATAAATAGGGTCGATTACACAAACGCTCTCTCATACCTTACAATATAGGTAAGTAACAAACACTGGATGTATATAATTAAAATTAAATAACAAGTCTTAAATAATACTGATTTTCGCATTAAAATGACTAGATTTGGAAAGAACACAGCCTTAATAAAAATTACGGTAAATAAGCGGAAAAATAATTTCAGTCGATAGTAATATCACTAAATTATATACTTATTTACAATAAATTTATACATAGAAAATATTTTATACCTAAGAAGGATAAAAATGCGCCGACTATCCTATCACGTTGGCACATATATCATCGCAAGTACCTAACACTTTGGAAGGCTAAATTATACAGGATGCACCAGACCTGTGTAACATTAATTTAAATATTTTATTTGGCATTCTGAACGAATCCTTGGAGGAGATATAACCTCTAACAGTTACACTGTAATAAATCAATAATTACATATCAATATGGTTGCACCATAGAAAAATTAAAAAAAGCTTTTTTTATTCAGCAGCTGAAGATTAAAATATCTGAAATGGAATCCACGATCACTAATAAAATGCTTTGCTTTTAATTTTATAAATAATTTTAAAAACAAATGTTGCACCAGTGCATTATCAACAATTTGAATTAAATATTTTAATTTGACTAGAATATATTAAAATTGTCTTACTTATATTCACTCTAGGTTTAGTACTCCATATTGAATATTATATTATGTTTACCTTGTGTCCTGATGTTTATCTTAGAATTGGAAGATCAAGACTGATACTCATTGACTTGGTGTCAAACTTAATAGAGCCAATGGTTCAGAGGACGAAGCAATATAGGTGCTTGCATATAGCGAGATACACGGTCAATATAAAGTTGATTTTAACACTTTATCTTAGTTTTTTAACAATATTGCAACGAAGAGATTCAAAAGGCGTATGTATAGTCGTGCTTGAGTAACGGCGGCGGACTCTTGGCACCTAATATACCTCTGGCGGAAAGTGGGTGTGTGGGTATTACCTATACACCTCTGCCTACCCCTTCGGGGACCCTTGTGGGAAGGCGTGAGGATATATTATATTATTATAAGAGATTGTAAATTCGAGGGAACATTTTTTTGTTGGTGAAAAGAGTAGTCATATACATTTAAATAAAATATTCGATAGTCAACTTTCAATTCTTCTTTCTTTCCATCAATTCTATTGCAAGCTTTTACCTTGTCCCAAAACAAGGTTGTATGGAAACTAGACGACGATATACATGCATGCATGGAATACACTATACAAATAGTGGTGTTCATAACGCGGAGTGGGGATTGAACCCGCGCACTCAGCACTACTAACAACGGGGCTACCAAGACTATTTCAAACTTCGTTACTCAGGCAATGACGCTGTTGCAGATCGTCGGATGGTATTAATACACTAGATGGCAAGTCGAGAAGGTTGATTTTACCGCTGCCATATATACATTGTTGAATTAATTTAGACATTATTGACCGTGTACTTAAGCTATAAACTGGCAAATTTCAGTCACAGACACGTTTGTACGGCATACGAGGCGTACTTGAAAACATTATATTACAATATCTACAGAGAAGCGAAAGCCTGATTCATAGATTAAAATACCTGCGACTATCTATTATCTATGTGTAAAAGCTATAACATTACCGAAATCTACAGCAAAATTGTAAAAGTTATCTATTAATACTTCGATTTATTATCTGTAGTAAAATTACAGCTCGACGGGTACTGGATAACGCATCATCATATCTCATAGCATTCTGGAAGCTGACAACACTTTTCATAAATTTGTTTGAACCAGGAGAGAACATAGAATCTCCCTTTCAAAATTTAATTTGCCCAACAGTGGAACTACTATGGTCAATTCATTAGGGTTTTGAGAACTCCACAAGGAAATACTGTACTGGCAGGTATTAGTTAGTCACTTGTACTCAATATACATCATTTACATATACGTTACATACAAATGACGAAATGTGATGTATATGTAGTTTGAACGTACTATTTTATGGTATCTGTTAGAGCTTTTAAATATTTTTATATTCATATTTTGAAAGGCTTGTAGAATAGTTGATCTTTCATTTCAGATTCGTTAATGTTGACCTAATATCAACTTGTTCACTTGAAGTACATAGCATATGTATTTTAAACATGTATCGTCATATCCACTAATAACGTGGACGGACCAAGACCCGAGCTATTTATCCACCACCGACCTGAGCGGACCAAGAGACGTGAACGGATGAAAGTTCAGACATATTTCATACATCAAAGATCCAGGCTACCATATCCACCAGTGACGTTAACTAAACAAGATTTGAGCTATTCTATCCACCAATGACGTATTGTGAGTAAAATTCGAGCTATTTAAAGCATAAATAAAATAAACTAAGTTCCCGTCTATTATATGTAGGTAGCAATGACGATAATTGATCGAAGTCCTTGGTATTTGTCCACCAATGACGTGAAAGGACTCAGACTCTTGGATATATATAAATAGCTTGCTATTTATCTTTAAATGATGAGAGGGGACCAAGATCGACAATATTTCATCCACCAATGATGTAGACTGACTAAGATCAGCGCTGTTCATGCACCAATGACATACACCCGTAATATTTTATCCACCAATAACGTGAGAGGCTCACAGTCCACAGCGTACTGCCACCAATGACGCGACTGTACAAACCATCAGGTAAACCTGTAATTTTACTCCAGTTGCAACATTATGACTAACATTTTAGTTAATTGGCCCATTTATTTATTTATCACTAGGCTACGCTTGACGAGACCGGCAGCTCATATGCTGGCGCGGTGTGGTGGGGGGTTGAACGTGAGCGTGTCGTTTACGAAGTATTCCTGGTCATCATCAGGGAGGTAGTAGTAGCTCCCGTCATTGGACACCAGCTCGGAATTCTTCGGCATGACACAGGTGAACTCGTCCCAGTTCCTCTCAGGGGATTTTCTTCTCTTGGCGAAGAGTATTGAGCCGTCGAAGTCGTACTCCTCGTCGAAGTGCAGCACGGCGTCGTCGTAGAAGTAGTTCTCGACGCGCTTGCTGGCCGTGTTCCTGGCTATGTTCTTCATCAGCTTCTTCTTCGCGTAGCTGGATTTCTCCGAGTCGTAGTCGTCGACCAGGGGGTCGTTGCTTCTGTTCTCCGTGCGCATGTTCATAGAGTATAGGGAGCTGTGCGGGCTCGAATCTAGCCTGTGGGAGAAGGTACATTATTAATTTGGTAACTTGACCAAATTTACAAGTGTGTCTTAAAGTCGTCCTTTTCGTAAAAAGCAAATTTCAATATAGATAGAGTAAAATAATAATAATAATATAATAGATCCTCACGCCTTCCCACAAGGGTCCCCGAAGGGGTAGGCAGAGGTGTATAGGTAATACCCACACACCCACTTTCCGCCAGAGGTATATTAGGTGCCAACGTGACAGATGGCGAGTCCATCGCCGTTACTCAAGCACGACTATACACACGCCTTTGAGTTTCTTCTGAGACGTATGCAGGTTTCCTCTCGATGTTTTCCTTCACCTAAAGCTCGTGGTGTGACTAATCACGATACTTAAGTTCAGAAAAACTCATTGGTACAGTCGGGATTCCAACTTGCGACCTTTGCGTCGCAGGCAACTGCTCGAACCACTCGGCCACCACGTATATATATATATATATATGTAACTAAATCCTAATAACAAATCTTAACCTAAACCGATGTTAAATATAAAGATATAAGATCGAATCCCCGACCGGTAGCTACCAATGCACTAAGCATAAGGAATGCTTTGCTCACCTGTTACTGAAGCTATTCCCATAGGGCTGAAGATACGGCTCGTTGTTATAGCTCATCTCGAACATCATCATCCCGCGGCGCAGTTGCTCGCGCCTCTTGGCGACAATCTCCCTGAAATCTTCAGGGTCTATCTGGAAGTCGTTGGTCTTGGCATTCATATAGAGGTACCCCGAAGCGGAGTTAAGTCTGAGAGTCTGCGAGCGGTTCTTGGATGATGCCTTCTCGATGTACCGCGGTAGGTTGCCGAGTTCCCGGTAGTTTTTGGACTTGATTTGCTTCAAGTTGGAAGGCGGCACTGGAGACAACGGGTCGCGGTACGATATTGATCTGGAATACACAATTACATACATATATTATTACGATGAGAGGAAGCCTGCATACGTAAGAGAAGCAATTCAAAGGCGTATGTATAGTCGTACTTGAGTAACGGCGATTAACATTGGCACCTAAAATATATCTGTGTCGGCAAGTGGGTGTGTGGGTACTATCTATACCCCTAAGGGGACCCTTGTTGGAAGGCGAAAGGATAAATATCATCACATATATCATCACACCGCGGTCTCACGGGGTAGGCAGTGAGAGAAGAACGGCAGTTCTCTCTACACTTCATTACAAATATATTATTTCGCTTCATCAAAATGTATTATCTAGTTCAGAATAAGTGGGTGTGTGGGTATTACCTATACACCTCTGCCTACCCCTTCGGGGACCCTTGTGGGAAGGCGTGAGGATATATTATATTATTATAATAGCGAAAAGGTAATAATAATAATAATATGATATAGTGCTGATAGATCGATTAGAGCGCCGCACAATGATTGTGGATATTACTGTCCCGCATGATGGGAATCTCGTGAAAGCCGAAAAAGACAAACAAATAAAATATTTGGACTTGGCTCACGAGATTGTCAGCATGTGGGATATGGACTCTACAATCATTGTGCCGATAGTAATAACGGCCAATGGCCTAATGGCAAAGAGCCTCGACCAACACCTCAAGAGGCTCTCGTTAGACGGTTGGATCAAGTGCCTGATACAGAAAGCAGTACTGCTCGAAACGGCACGTATTGTGAGGAGGTTTCTTTCTCTGGGACCCTAGCCACCGGTACCTTGGACCCTGATCCCGATACCGCTGGGCCCCTATATTTTATATTTTTAAATATGTTTTTTTTTTATATATATATTTAAAAATGTAATATATGAGATGAATTTCAAATAAAGAATAATAATAATATATCCTCACGCCTTCCCACAAGGGTCCCCGAAGGGGTAGGCAGAGGTGTATAGGTAATACCCACACACCCGCTTTCCGCCAGAGGTATATTAGGTGCCAACGTGACAGATGGCGAGTCCATCGCCGTTACTCAAGCACGACTATACATGCGCCTTTGAATTTCTTCTCAGACGTATGCAGGTTTCCTTTCGATGTTTTCCTTCACCGTAAAGCTCGTGGTGTGGCTAATCACTGTACTTAAGTTCAGAAAAACTCATTGGTACAGTCGGGATTCGAACTTGCGACCTTTGCGTCGCAGGCAACTGCTCGAAAAGCGAAAAGGTGTACCGTATATATCGTGTACTGCATTTAGTGTAATTGGCTACTGGTCGTTCTAATGTGTATTCGAATAAATAAATAAATATAGATAATAGAAAAAAAAAAATGAATGAATTTAAAAAAAAATAATAATGAATGAAATAAGCAAATAAATAATTCATTAAATAAATACGTGACCATTCCGGCCAGCCTGCCTGAAATCCTTTTCAGTTCATGCTCTTTTAATGACAAAAAAAACTTCAACAATGTCTGCTATACAACGGATACGGAAAGAGGTATTGTCTCTAGAGGACTAGAATCTTGTACTCACCTGTTGGGGCCGAAGCAGTTGCAGGAGCAGCTGCACACGCTCGGCGCGTACTCCTCGTCCACGTACAGAGGCACCAGAGACGTGTCGCCTGCTAAGCCTAATCAATATTAACACCAAGCACACAACCTTTATAAAGTACTAATAAATAAGTCCGTGGTGGCCGAGTGGTTCGAGTAGTTGTCGACACAAAGATTGCAAGTTCGAATCCCAATTGAATCAAGGACTTTTTCGGAACTTAAGTACAGCAATAACTGTCACACCACGAGATTTACGGTGAAGGAAAACATCGAGAGGTAAGCTGCATACGTCTGAGAAGAAATTCAAAGGCGTACGTATAGTTGTGCTTGAGTAACGGCGATGGACTCGCCATCTATAGCACCTAAAACATATCTCTGGCGGAAAGTAGGTGTGTGGGTACTACCTATACACCTCTGCCTACCCCTTCGGGGACCCTTGTGGGAAGGCGTGAGGATATATTTGTTGTTTTATTATAGGAAAATTTACCAATGAAATGGAAGTTACGAGGCACACAGCTAGTTATCATATGATTGCTATACACCTTCACACCTTCCCATAAAGGGGTAGGCAGAGGTGTGTAGGTTGTACCCACACACAGATATGTTTTAGGTGCAATATAATTGTTACATTGAAATCCTACTAATATTATAAATGCGAATGTTTGTCAGTATGGATGTTTGTTACTCATTCACGCCAGAACGGCTCAACGGAATTGAATGAAATTTGGCACAGAGATAGATTACTATATAATCTTACTTACTTTATTAAACTGGATGAACACAGGATATGTGCTGTTTCGAAAATAAATCTAGATAGTTGACGTGGATTCGAAAATGGTTTAGATTCATAATTAGACCGATAGGTGGCGGGATCGTGTTTCAGGAAATTGTTTTTTTCACCCAAGCGAAGCTGGGCGGGACAGCTAGTATTTATGTAAAGGTTTTAATTCCTTTTGGATGCAAACTTATATAGATTACTAGCAGACCCGGCCACGCGGTGCCGTAGCTAAGGTTTTTATTATATTACATTGCAAATTAATATCATCACCAAGTTTCATATGGAAGCAATAGTTGAAAAAAGTTCCTGAGCTTTCGTGATGAGTGAGTTCACAAATGGGATTTCCTATATATATATATATATATATATATATATATATATATATATATATATATATAGATTTTTGTATAGGTACCTGGCACCCGCGAGGCGGCCGGCATCCTGGTGCCCCTGGAGACACCTCTGAGCACGTCGCCGTCCGCCGTGATGACGTCACCCTCTAAACGCACCGCTACTTGCTGGGCCTGAATTAATGCAACTATTTAGTCATCTGCTCACGTTCTCGCGTGCATTATTACTAACGTACGTAAGATGCTATATTTTTGTTCCCAATCAATACAAATAAATTAAATTGGAGTGTCTGTTTGTAATATTAAAATACCCACTGTTTACTCAATTTACCTATATGGATGTATGCATTGAGTAAAAAGAGTAATATAGAGTTTAGAGTAAAATAACATTTTATCATTTATTTGTTGTGAGTCTGTCTGTTCGTTCCGGCTTATCACTAAAACGGCTAGACCGAGTTTGACGGGACTTTCTTTGGCAGACAGCTGACGTAAAAAGGAGTAACTTAGACAACTTTTATTTTGAAACTGAACATTTTTTTTTGTTAAATTCCACGCGGACGAAGTAGCGGGCATAGCTAGTTAATAAATAGAAAAAAAAATTATAAACCATTACTTCAGTAAGTACCTAAATTTGAGTTTTAACTTCACAATGATTAGACTGTTGAAGCGTTTTCAGCGCATGAGTGGCGTTAACCGCTTATCTAGGTTAGAACCCAAGGTAGGAAAAAGTAACAGGACAGAAAACAGAAATGATCATAAGGGAGACCTTTGGCTAGCAGTGGGCTACCAGGCCAACAGAACGCCACTACGGGTCGGAAGCCAGGGTGGGTAAACATTGGACAGACACACCTGAAATTATGTAGGGAGGCGTTTGCTCAGAATGGGGGGAGTGCCAGGCTAACGGCAGCGGATTTGACCAAGTGGGTACCTGCTGAGCTTGCTGCTGGTCGCGCTTCTCGTCCTCCGTGTTCATGGTGACGAATCGAAGCACGAGCAGGTTGAGGCAGGCGGCCACGATGGCCAGCCCGAACAGGATGAAGATCAGCGCGAACATCACGTATGAAGGTTTACGGTTTAGGGCGTTGTCCTTCTGCAGGGCTACCATGTCGCCAAAACCTAAGATGACAGTCACATGACATCATCAGCTTATGTACAGTGATTATTCACACCACGAGTTTTACGGTGAAAGAAAATATCAAGAGGAAACCTGCAAACGTTTGAGAAGAAATTCAAAGACGTATGTATAGTCGTGCTTGAGTAACGTCGATGGACTCGCCATTTGTCGCGTTGGCACCTAAATATATCGCCGGCCATATGGTATTATAGATTCGTTAACCATAAAGCTTATGGTGTGATTAATCATTAAACATACAACAGAATAAATTCATTACTACAGTCGGGACATAAAGTTGTAATGCTTGCCATTGAATACGACTAAACCTACTCTAAGCTGTCCAAGCTGTGCTCTAAGACGACCTGGCCCGCTGACCCAAAATCCCAGTCTGTTGGCGTTTATGCTATCCGATGACTATAATAAATAATACATACATACATATCATCACGCCAAGTCCCTAACGGGGTAGGCAGAGAGTATAGAGCGCCAGTTCTCTCTAGACTTACATACCTCTTTCGCTTCGTCCACATTCATCAGTCTCTTCATACATGCTCGTCGGTTTCGAGTACTCTTAACGTTCCCGTCCTTCAGAGTCCGATCTATTTGATCCAGGTAGTTGAACGTGGCCTTCCTCTGCCTCTTCTTGCACACACTTTTGCTTTGTATATCTGTTTCGTCAATCTTTCTTCACTCATCCTTTCTATGTGTCCAAACCAACGTAACATGCCTTTCTTCATCTTTACAATCACGCCCTCATTCACGCCAGTTGATTTGCGAATCTCTTCATTGCGGATTCGATCTAATATCGTGCCGCCGCACATTTTCGAAGAGATCGCATCTCGACTGCATTCAAGCTATTTTCATACTTCCTCTGACATACCCAGGATTCGCTGCCATACAATAAGGTAGGTACCAATATCGCGTTGTGGACAGCAACCCGAGCATTCTTGCTCAGACTTTTACTGCCCATCAACGCCGACATGGCTCCATTCACCTTATTTCCGGCAGTTATCCTTCTTTCAATATCTTTTTCATACTTTCCATCTCGTGTAAACATGCTTCCAAGATATACAAATTCATTCACTTGTTCTAGAATTTGCCCATTTACCGATATAGCACACTCGGTCACTTGTTCATCTCTTTCGAATACCAGAACCTTAGTCTTGCCAGCGTTTAGGCGCAGCCCCTTCTTTTCACATTCTACTTTCATTATGGTAACTAGTGACTGCAGTTCGCCCTCTGATGACGCCAGTAAACCGCGTCATCGGCGTATAATAGGCAGTTGACCACTAAGTTTCCCATTTTCACTCCACATCCGTTCGTTCTTAGTGCTCTCAGACAGTTATCTAGATATATAATGAACAGCCAGGCAGACATGATACACCCTTGTTTGACCCCCGACTTCACATCAAACCAGGGTGACATCTCACCATTAACCCTAACGCACGCCCCGCTATCAATATAGAGTGATTTCACGGCATGCAGTAGGGAACTGCTCACTCCATATCCAGGCAACACGTCCCAGAGTTCCTTTCGTACGACTCTATCAAATGCCTTCTCCAAGTCGACGAAAGCGCAGAAAACCTTTTGGTTAATATCCAAAAACTCGCGATTCCGCGAAGCGAGAAGGTTTGATCCATACATCCTCTTCCTGGTCTAAATCCACCTTGGGATTCCCAGAGAAACCTTTCGGATCGCTCTTGCATTCTTATCGTCAGGATCTTCGTATACACTTTACTAGCTAAGTTGACCAAGCTGATGGCTCTGTAGTTTGAGCAGTCCAATCGTGATCCCTTTCCTTTATAGAAAGGCACGATGACTGCTCGCCTCCAGCCGTCCGGAACATCACCCTTTTCCCAGCAAAGATTGCATAGCAAATAGATGACGTCCCAGACCGCTGGTCCACCGTACTTGATCATCTCAGCCGTAATCCCATCTATTCCCGCAGTTTTTCCACATTTCAGACTTCTTATCGCACTTACAATCTCTCCCATACTTATTTTATCCGCTATAGGATCCTCGACAGATTCTGTTGGAGGCAGCTCTGTGAGTAGATCAGCGGCATCATCATCATACATATCTTTGTAAAATTCACTCCATCACCTGAGGACGTCTGTTTTGTCAGTCAGTATGTTATTGTCCTTCGAGAAAATCACATTCATCCTACTACTAGCTGTAACACAATTTCTGGACTTCTTAACTTCCCTCCAAAAAGTTTTGCATTGTCCTTGAAATTCTGTGACAGTTTTTCGTCTACAGTCATTTGGAACCTCTCACGCTTCTGAGCTATTATCTCTTTCGTACGATTTTTTTGCAGGCGGTATTTTTCTTTCATCTTTTCTTTCATACTCTCACTTGAGCTGGACATAGCCAAAATGTCCTGCCTTGCATCCTTCTTCTTTTTAACTTCTTCTTTCACTTCATCATCCCACCAACCATCGCCATTTTTGGTTGTCCGCCCTTTCGAAATGCCACAAACCTCTTTTGCGGCGCATAATATGCTGGACTTAAGGAACTGCCAGCAAACATCGACACTCTCAAACACATCTTTCGGTGGACAGGCTAGCTGTTCAGATACTCTTTCTTGATATCTGTCTCTAATAGCCGCATCTTGAAGCCTCCAGCTTTTGATGCGGTCTGCGACTGCAGAACAGGGGCCCCCAGCGCGGGATCGCCAGCCCGCGAACAGACCTCTTATCCTAGTTATAACTAGGAAGTGGTCCGTTCCCAGGTCAGCTCCCCTATACACCCTGGTGTCCATCACCTGTGTTCTGAGTCGCTGATCTATTAGAAACAGATCTATCATGCTTCGCTCATTTTTTCGTTCCCATGCATACTGATGAATCCTTTTGTGGTCGAACATGGTGTTCGCCACAAAAAGGTCTCTCTCCATGCATACATCTAATATCAGCTTGCCTGCCTCGTTCACTCTCTTATCACCATACTTGCCGAGTACTGCCTCGTAAACCTTACGGGCTGTCCCGACCCATCCATTCAGATCACCACAAATAATCAGCTTTTCATTCCCTTCTTTCGTCTCTAGAACATTACTCACACATTCCCAGAACTTATTCAGGTCGCAAGCGTCCGCTGAGGCCACCGGAGCATATACCGCGACTAAAACAGTCGGGTAAGGCCTATTTTAAAGCGAGCCCAAATAAGTCTGGGGCTCACCGCATCATAACTTATCATACATTCTGCCAAGCGGCTGGATAGTAGAATTCCCACTCCCTGGCAGGCGTGCTCGGTGTTTGCCACTCCTGACCACAGCACTAAACTCCCCCCGGGAGCTCGTCTACTCCACTACCCTTCCGCTTGGTTTCAGACAAGCACACAACATCTAACTCGCTCTCTGTCATAACATCGATCAATTCGTTCATCTTATCAGCCATACCTCCTCTTACATTCCATACACCCATCCTACACTCTACACTCCACTTCCCGCCGTGAGGCTCATAAGGAGCTAACTGTTTATATAGGAAAGGAAACGACGGCAGTCAAAGAAAAGGGCCTCCTGCAGTTTAATTGTCCAGATAGAGCAAGTCTAGACAGGACCAAGTTAGAGCCCAGGACTACGAGGAGGCTTGCTGGTTTTGGAGGAGCCCTAAGAATACCGAAATCTCTAATTTCTGTGATGGATTATGCTGGTGACGGGCGCATGAGAATGAACGGCTTCTGCGGTCACAAGAGGCAATTCGGTCAACGGATGTCTGAAAAGATGAAGAATCGCTATGATGGAAACATCAACAATCCTGGATTCGGCAGGGGATCCCTGGTGTGGCTTCACCATCCAGTACGGAAGAAAGGAGTACCTACGAAGCTCCGAAGGTCGTCCACGTCGATCGATTGGCGCGCTACCATGGATCTAACGATGCTCGGGACGAGCATGTCTAAGGAGGGGGCAGTGTTACGATGGAAGGTTCTGGAGATCTTGCCGTGTGAAAGTCATGCCAAACAACAACATTTAGCCGGAAATATAGACAAAAGGAGGCAATTAAGAAAGGACGTAAACAAGTTGTTTTCGTCGCCCGGCCATTGTTCTGCGGATGCATTCACACGGCAATTCTACGAACATCTTAATGGCAGTCTAGAGCCTTCCACCGATATCTAGTATATCGTGCCGGTGCCATATATAAGGCGGTATCCGATGGGCACGGGCAGTCTGAGCGAGTCAGTTGAGTCAGTTTAGAGTTAGTTTAGTGAGTCTGAGTTAGAGTTAGTGAGTTTAGTTCAGTGCGAGTGATCACAAGTGTTTTATCGGTGACTATAGTGAGTGTTACAGTATTAGTGAAGTGTTTCAGTGCCTAGTGTTTACTGTGTTCTACTGTGTTACATCCTACGTCACTAAGTATATAGCTGACACAGGATCACACGCCGATCGCATGCATTCGTAGAATATATTGCGAAATGAGGGAATCGCTGAATCTGCAACACGAGGCCCCGCGGACCTGAGACCACGCGACCCCGCACTTCACTTCAATTCTTACCTCGATTGTCGTCAGTCTTATAATTTGTAATTTCTTTATAATTAAATTATTTTAAGTAAATTGAGTAAAATTTTTTTTGAGTCCTCCTGCGTCGGAATACGTAATTGGCGCAGTCGGTAGGATTCTCGGGTCGGGTCGCGAGATACGGGAACCGCTAAAATCGCATCCTCTCACGTCTCGATAGACTTTCAACGTCGCACCGAGAATACCAGAACAAGTAACCACGCCGGAGATTCCAGAAATCGAATACCGCTCAAGAAAAATCATGTTCATGTAAGTACTCTGAATTTTCCAGTGACTTGCTTTCCTTTCCTATCTATATAGTAATTTTTTTTTTTCTCTCATTTTTATTATAATTTGCCAAAATTTTCCATTCAAGGAAAGATCGCAAACCTAATTTAGTTAGCAGTAGACAGATTGATTTAGACTCTAGACGTAATATCAATTGTTCCGTAGACACTATGGCCAACTTTGATGACATTTTTAAAGCTCTCCGCTTAGTCCCAGAATTTGACGGGAACTCTAACATCTTAACTAGGTTCATAGGACTTTGTGACCAAATTGTTGCTCAATATAGTAATGGGTCTGATATAAATCAGCTCGGATTAATCAACGGGATTTTAAATAAAATCACAGGGCCAGCCGCGCGCCTGATAAATACTAATGGTATACCAACGGATTGGTCTGGTATCCGTAATGCTCTAATTAATAATTTTGCTGACCAGAGAAATGAAACCGCTCTCTATAACGATTTGTCGCTTCTCTCACAAGACTCTAACACACCACAGGAATTTTTCGAACGATGCCAAAACCTGTTTAGCACAATAATGACATATGTTTCCTTGCATGATACCTTGCAAACCACCATCGACGCTAAACGTGACTTGTATAAAAAACTAACCCTGCAAGCCTATCTACGTGGGTTAAAGGACCCGCTAGGTTCACGTATTAGATGTATGCGTCCAGAGACCATTGAAAAGGCACCCGAGTTCGTTCACGAGGAAACCAATACCATGTATTTGCAGAGTAGAAACGACCATATGCCTGATAGGAAACCTACTTCGCAGGCCTTGCAGCCCCAGCCGTCAAGAAATTTCAATATGTCTAGCAATAATAATTTTAACGTGCCACATTTTAAGCCCATGAATTTTACCATGCCCGGTCCTTCTAGACCGCAGTATATGTATCAGCCACCACCACAGGGTAGTCAATTTAGGTTACCAGCCACGAACCAGCCACGTGGTCCGACACGTACTCAACAAATATTTAGCATGCCGCCACCTGGTTACCACCAGCGTAGCGCTGTGTTTAAATTACCACAGAGACCCCAGGGTCCCACTCCGATGAGTGGCGTGAGCCACTTCGTCACCAAACCACTCCCACCACAGGGATGGAACTGGGCGAAACAAGGTAACCCTCCACCTACTAATTATTTTAAAACACGTGATATTAACATGAACGAATGTTCGAATTATGTGGACTATTACCATTACCCCGACTATAACGAATTTTGCTATGACCCGTACAATGACGTAGAGTATACTGACCAATACTATGATAACTACCCCTATGAAGATGACACCCCAAATGACGTGACTAACGATAGTAATGCCCAGACCGCCGACGGACAGGTACAACCGTCTAACGAGCAGGATTTTCGACAGGTGTCGAAATCAAACAAGTTAAGATAGAATTAAATCTTCAGACACAAAGGCAACTACCCTACATACGTATTTCAGAA
>JACCPG010006556.1:0-16711 GCA_016069955.1 Drepana arcuata | reverse complement strand
TATAACCGTTTCCTCACGCAGTGGGCGGCCGTCACTACCCAGCGGAGTGACACTAGGGTGCCGCCACAGAACGCTTCCTGTTGGGATATCAATCACATACGCTTTAGAGACAATCTGTAATCCATTTTCAATTAATATTTCCTGTCTTAGTCTCTGCAATAAATAGCTTAGAATTAGATTTCATAAAAAAATACCCCTTGAACATTAGCTTATTCTAAACGAAAGTTTAAAGCGTAATATAGTGAAAAAAAAATACTTACACTAAAAGATTAATATTTTAATATAAAAACTGGAAATATTGTTCAGTAACTTTTTTTTTATTACCTCGTTACTGTTAGTAATTTTGAATCCCTTCTCAAATCTTTCCTTAGTATACAAATGCGTAGGTAGTTTTATCGTAATGATGCCAACCATTCAGCATGAAACCAACCACAAAGCAATGTCTAACACGTCCATAAAGTTGATCAGTTTAATGGATTGAATAATAAACCTTCATTGTGATTTAATAATGAGAGGCGGGTGCGGCATGATATCGCAGAAAGCTTGATCATATTTAATACTCTGTAAAGCCGTCAGGGCTTTCCTGTCTCTTAGTATATAATAGTTTTAATGTATTCATAACTACACTGGTAAGCGGGTAATATAAACTTATCTATGAAATATTTTAGGTCTCCGGTGCAAAGAGGGTGTGGTTATACTGTTTTTGAACTGTATAAGTAATTAAGGCGTATACGTTATTGTGTGCAATACATACATACATAGGTACATAATAATAATATATCCTCAGGCCATCCCATAAGGATCCCCGAAGGGATAGGCCAACAGTGTATAGGTAGTACTCACACACCCACTTTCAGCCAGAGATATATTTTAGGTGCTAACCCAACGTAACGTGACTTTATCATAAAGGTGCGTTTAATGGTTAATCGATCGTTCTAATTACGAATGATTAAACCCAACCGCTGCACATTACTGTTAAGCCACTCTTCATTATACTGACCCCGCGTTAAAAACCCACAATTACTTTGTATCGGTTCAACACAGCAACCTGCCAGGGCCACTTGCCAGGTGGCGCCGGTCTGCCTCCAATGATGCGGACCATCTCTCGCATCCGCTGCCTCATCCTCGCCGACTGCGAGCCGCGATACCTTCCCAACCTTCCGCATGACAGGCGAGGCGTAGGAGATGAGTGAGAAACCTCCTTATGCAATGCCTGCATCGGCACTGGTAAAGTCTCAGTCATTGTATACTCTGAAAAAATAAACTGATATTGCACACACGGTTGGTAGTTTAGCGACTGAGCGCGTGTAGTAGGTACTAACGCGCTAGTGCGATTACGTGGACCCTCCTTACAACAATATTCTTTGAGCCTATTGTCTGTCCACAATCCAGGGTGATATGGTTTTCATTGAATAATCATTAATAGATTTGAAATAAATGAGCATATTTTTTTTTGTATTGTTGCGGGTAGGCACTGAATATCTGAATAATTTCGGGTTTAGTGGCCTATGGTGAGAATGAAAGCCGTCACAATAAATTACACTGTTATGGGAATGTCTTGTGGTGTTCTGCTTATGTTGTTGCTGGATCGCGATCTAACGCCCTGGACTGATTTCGTCGACGCGCACGTATGAACTTAAGCTTGCACAATATAAGAAATGTATAAAAAGCATCGGTGTGCAAGAGTTTTATTAATAGTTGTTAATGCTACTAAAGTATAATAAATAAGTAAAATGTTATTAGCTAGTACCTATGTGCTAGTTCACCTGAGTCCCTCCGCTTCTGCATGCGGCTGCGAATCCACACTTGGCAGTAACTGCCTTCCATGTAGCAGTAGGCCGACTGTCGTACAATCTTTCTTCCGCACAGAGATGTATTTTGACAATATCTGCCGGCAATGTTTTTAAAAAGGAATGTTAATGGAATCGAATACTTTTATGACCTAGGTTCTAAAACTCGTGTCGTGTGTAAAAGTCGTGCGATAGAAAACGAGACTTGAAATGAAATCAGAACTAATTTGACATTACATGTAAACTACATAACTAATTAGAAGTATTAGTTGTAAAAGAATGTTCCTACATTAGGGGATTGTTATATTTTAACACGCAAGGTTGACTGTTCGATGATGCTGTTTGTAACGCTTAGACTTCAATTCGGAACCCAGAATCGTATAGTAATTTGTGCTAGACCGGTGTTTAAACATCTTAAGCAGTATTCATCACAAAGATGAAGGAAAACACCGTGATGTGTCGTGTTATGTGATAAGAGAGATCATATATTATATAATTTAAAGTTGTTTATCATCATCAGTTCGTTTTTTCATCGCCAAAGTCGATATAGCCATTAAGCTAACCAAACTGACGTACAATAAGTTCCTTTATTATCATAAGTCAGTACTTATCATAATTATATTTGAGTCCCCTTTCAACGTGAGTGGTCTACGCGATTTTCCTTTCAGTAAATTCAGCTCGTGATTCACACGAACAGCAAACAGAGAATGCCGAGAAATATTATCTTTATTACATTACTTGACTGAACTGTTTAAAGTAAACCTTTTTTTAAGCAGGTACATTTGCTTCGTGTTGGTTCCTACGAGCATAATGGTTCACCCTCAAATTCTAAAAGTAAAGGGTATGTGACTACTTGGAAAATTTGCTACATTCGCTTGCTGATCTTATTAAATGTAGGTATCTATTAATATATAATGCAATGAAATATACCACAAATTATATGCAGAATAAATTAATAATCTCCTAACTTGAATTAAAGTAGTAACAGATTTCGTTTGATATTACTTAAAACATGATATAAGTGCTCGAAACGAGTAACCGAAAATATGTTATTTTATTTACAGTTTGGTACGGAAATGCCTCATACCTTCTTCTTACTGTAGTGCATCTTTTAGAACAGGTACTCCACTGACTCCATTGTGCGAAGCCTCGGAACTTCTTCTCCACCGAGATAGAATCGAGCTGGCGTCTCTGCGGCTACCAATGAGTACAGTACAGTACATGTTAAGCGAGCGCACAATTTGAGTTGTCAAGAATTAATACACCCCAACATAGACTTTCTCTCACTTTCTCATGGTAATCCCTCCAAACGTTCATTAAGTTATGTTTATTAAGCGTGTGAAAAGTGAGTTTGGTCAAGGGTGCAATTTGATTTATAAAAAAAATACATACCAATATCATCTTGTGTAGTGTGTTGTTATGGTGTCTTCGCTTTTTATTATTGCAACTGTGGAATAATAATTTGAGATACTTTTTAATTTCAAATTATATATTTCCAGTCACTTTAATACCTAAAAATATCGGCTAGACTTCAAAGATATTTATTTTTTAATGTAACCAAAAACGTAATATTCTATTAAAATGTAATTGTAATGTATAAATATCCAATAACTTAAAAAGTCAAATATTTCCTAACCAGGCTATGTAAATACTTTATTTGAGACTAGCGAGTTTCATGTCACTAATGCAATACTGCATCAGAGATATTGACAGGAGCCCAGCTCTCCAATTTAGAACCAAGAAATTCTCGCAAGATAAAACTTTTCATTGATTTATAAAATCGAGATATTTATTCGAGTAGGGATAATCTAACTTTTCAATTAAAATATTAAGTTCGATGATTTTCTCGGCAAAGCTGACAATTAGCATACCTAAGTTCTCTAGGCAAATTTGAATCAGGTTCGACGCGTTCTTAAAATGAATGTTTCAGGTAATAAGCATCCATGTCGTACTAAACACCTTTGCCAAAGATACATTAATACTGAACCCTAGCAAGGGCTTTGTATTCGTATCATCACACCCAAAATAACCTGTTCTTTCTCATCATGAGAGATCCAAAGGAATAAAACCTGATGGGTATCACTCTTTAAAATACAGCTGTTCACACAATATTTCAACATTATTTGATAGAATTGTGTAATTACAATATATTTTAATGTTCCCATGGTGACCCAAATACATAAATTATTAAAATATATACCATAGTAAAATTGATATCGCACACGATGATTCGAATGAAATGAATATATATATAAATATATAATGTAAATATATCGAAGCTTGAACACATATCTTCGCTCGTGGCCATTATTTGTAAACATATCGTCCGTAGTAACTCGCATAATATAACACTAGCGAATTCTAATATCTCACTACTAAAATTTGGGATTCGGAGGACCAAAGCTATTATTATTTGCTTTAAATTTACGCCTTGTATGGGAAATAAGCAAGGAATATACAATTAAGCATTGGTCATATACCTCGCAACTTCTATACGAAGCGAGTCCCCGCATATGTCCGTGTGTAGACAATGTCGCCGCCTAGTTTTGCTACCCTCTTGGCACTTGCTCCACCGGCTCCAGGGCGAATAAGAAAATCCTTTCAAATGTGTTCCTACAAATAAATGTGACACAAAGTTGGGTATACATATACACAATGATAGAAGGGTACCACCTTTATTATAAAAGTTTCAGAATGCGAGCTGAACTCAATATGAAATAATATATTGTTATTTGTAACATATAGCCTACCTTTCTCAACAACTACAATGTCATCAAATATCGTTTGATTTTCAAACTCATTCATATCACTTGTGCTCGCGCGCCGGTCCGTCGATTGAGGCTCGATCTGAAATTACCATAACAAAACCCGTACACAATAATAATATTGTCAGATCACATAATAGCGAACACTAACAATCTGTTTCCCGGTCTGGATAACTAGGTCAATCCTTTACAAATCTATCGTTTTCGCACAATAGTTGCAGTCAGTTGATCATAGAAGAAATTTAATTTGGCCGAGAGCCAGATTTTTTGTGATCCAAATGCATTGTGCGCTGCATCTCCAGTGAATAGAGAAATAAAACCCATATACGAGTACAGTGTAGTGCAGATCGAACCAGTCGATTTAATAAAAAATGTGTATGGAATATCCTTAAGTTCATGTTTATCACGTTTGTGATACAATTGTAACTTGTGTTGTAAAGTACTAAAGACTAACTGGAACCGCGTAAGGTAGACCGTTGTCTTACAGATTTTAATTTACGGGAATGAAACGGACGTATCAATACTCACATTCACTGCCCATATAATTGATATGGAAATAATGTTAGCAATGAGAAAATTACATAGCCACTTCATATTCCTCAGACACCGATGCTAAACGTCCACCAGTCCTCGGCATCTGAAAGAAAAAAAAAATTTAATTTAATTTTTAAATAGTCAAGGACGTTCAGGACTCCGTATGCTAAGTACAGTAATTTGTCGCATCACGAAAAAAATGTCACCTAGCACCCAAATATATTTCCGGTGACATTCGGATCGTATGATACTGATTCGAAAAAATACAGGGTTTCTCAGAAAATAGGCCAGTTGCTCAGAAAGTAAGCAATTAAAATTACAAAAGGATCTGTATTTATTTTATTTCCGTATAAAAATCTGCTCTAACGATAAACTTTAGTTTTTCCACGTATTTATTTTCCGAAAATATCCTATAAAACTATGTTTCAGAGTGAATATTACTGCCTCACTTTCTTTACCTTCAATAATGTTGTCATTTAATTATCTTTGGAGGTAATTGTTTTATTCCATCGCAATGAGTATACTTCCACAACACCCTACCACCTGGACTACTATTCTATTTCCCTACTAGACTAGAGTATATATACATATACAATTCTAGTAACTTGGTAATATACCAGTTTTCAGTCTCAAAAGAAAATTTGGAAATTTTGGGCATTTACTACTACTAATGTAATATACAATGTATGAAAGATGACGATACAGATGTCTAGAGAGCACTGGCGCTCTTCTCTCCCTGCCAACCCCGTTAGGGACTCTGCGTGATGTATATAACAAAGTATTAAGTAAAGGTTGTCTTTCTTTGTTACAAAATATATGTATGTAACAAAGAAAGACAACCAACCAACTAAGACAGCGAAGCAAACTAAGCAATAAATAAGGGCTGCGTGACAATAAAAATATTTTGTTTGTTTCCTATGCGTCACAGGGTACACGGAAATGAAGAGTAAACAATTTCAGTAAGACATAATTAAAGTAGATCAGTCAATGTTACAATCGACAGCGCTCAGAACTTAATCAAAACATTTTTCCCTTAAGCATAATTTTTATCATAATTGTAATCTATTTATCTTCATGTATGACAACTGTTTTAATTTTTTATTTTTTTTTCACGTATACTAACTTTGAAAGTAAAAATGCCTACTTCATATTTTTATTTAAATCACAAAGCTTCTTAGCGCTTTTAAGCTTTTAAGGATTACACGGCCATTAGATACAAAATCACGGTCGACTTGGAAAATAGCTGTTTGGTCTTTAATTTGCTTTTATAGATTAATATTTTCACCACCTTTGTGGTAATAAAAAAGAAAACAAAATTGTTGGTACACAAACTCTTTGTAAAAGGCAAATAAATTATAGGGACGATCTCAAAATATTGCTGACACGCACATTTTTTAAGCTGAGCGAAAAGGTCGTGAATATTATCGCAGTAATTTCATTATGTTTTTGTAGGGCAACCAAATGCTAAGAAATTTAGATCCATAGCTCTCGTGAAAAGGTTTATCGCCAGCTGAGGTGGGTCAGGCTGTGTCTGCAGAGCCCGTATCTAGTTATAATGTGCTCGACATTGTAAACAAATATCTAAGATCCTTTCACAATTATCGATAATTATTTTTATATCGACTTTCGTCCCCGAGAGGACTACTAAATAGCGTATAGTTAGATATCCTCCTTTTGTCATAGAAATATAATGGTATTTATGTAATTGTATGTAATTAATTATAGTATAGTACATATTACATGTTCCTTCCTTCACCAAAAAGCTAATAGTCTAACTTATCACAGTTCTGTATTTCATTAGATAAACCAAATTGTAGTAAGTAACATACCCAGGTACTTATATGACAAACTCCTACCAAAAACTTCAAACACTCTCTCAATAGAAGTAACCTTATAAGGCATAGTAATAACCCGTAAGGACAGCTTGACACAACAGAACAATGCAATTATTAACCAAGTGTGAATTCTAAGCGAACATATCTAATTTCTAACATCTACATACTCCATATAAAGATCTAGATGCAGTTTCGTGTCGACATATTGTTTGGAATTTAATTTGTCTTAGACTATACACTAGAATTGTCTGCACTAAAACGGTCTCAGGTCAAGATTAATGTTCTACCGGGACCTTACCATATATCCGTCAATTTCCTTAATTTAAACATAAGTGCCACTGATTTTTTTTTTATTGTCGCACTTTAGTCAGTTGTATGCTCCTTATAATAGTAGGCAGAGGTGTAATGACATCCACATTTTGCCGGCGCTATATTTAGGATCGAACACGACAAATGGCCAGTCTGGCACCGTCCTCAATACGACTTCATATAAATTTTTCTTTCTTCCTATTTTTCAATATAATACAGTCTACCGGGACCCGCAATCTTGTCTTAGTTCGTGACTACTTGTAAAAAAACATCTGATCATCAAATTATATGGTCGTCTTCAATCCTCTGCCTATAGACAAGCCTGCCTTACACTATATCTGGCATGTTAATGTTTTACGTTCCTAATTTGGTAATGATGATTCAACATCCATGCAAAAAACATCTCCCATATAATTCCAATTGTTCCAATATGCTATTTGTCATCTATAGCTATAAACTATGAACCAAACTAGACAATTTGGGACAATAAATGATCATTAATCATCATTGTTTTAAGGCTCAGTATAAATATAGTTCATTAAACTTTAGTTATCAACTCACGTATAAGGAAAGACTGGATTGTTCGGTGATTAACACAAAGAAAATATTCAACGGAAAGGTTTTACATAACTTATGGTAAGAACGATAAAACGCGGCATTGTCAAAGAAAAACCAGTTAGCACCTACCTAGCAAAAATTATTAAATTTGTTGTCTTTGGTACGCCAGTTTGTCGTAGTGTGGCACTCCGAACATTCAAATCTTTGCAGCGTTGACTGCCAGTGTGCATTCTTGTTCGTTGTCTTTGTCCAGTGTTACATATTCCGAGTTGTAAGACCACTATGACCTAAAAACTAATAAAAAAAAATTAACACAAAAATTTCCCCAACTCCATAATATACTTCTTGGCAGCCTTACTTCAAACTTGAGGTTAAGGGTTCGATTCCCGCTATGGGCGGAGATTTGTTTGCTGAACGCAAGTATTTGTCGTGTCTTAAATGTGACAGTTACATATGTAATTTTCATGATGTTTTTTTGTTGTACATAGATATATATATCTATGTACAACAACAAAATTACATATATAGCTCAAGCCGTAGTGACTGGAATCCCGACGGAATCCGGACTGTACCAATGACTTTTTCTGAAGTTAAGTACATTAGTCACACCACGAGCTTTACAGTGAAAGAAAACATCGAGAGGAAACCTGCATACGTCTAAGAAGCAATTCAAAGGCGTACTTATAGTCGTGCTTGAGTAACGGCGATGGACTCGCCATCTGTCATGTTGGACCTAAAATATATCTCTGGCGGAAAGAGGGTGTGTGGGTACTACTTATACCTACACCTCTGCCTAGTCTAGATACATTATTACATATTGATGTATACAATCGTTACTGCCGATCGTAATCTTATAGTCAATTAAAACGGATCCGTGCTATCAGATAATAATAATGAATGGATCATTACACTATTACTATAAAAGTGAAAGTAAGCACGATCCTACTGCTGATTTCAAAGGTCACACTTCTAGCTAGTACAATCTGCGCGATATGTGCTTCAGTAGGCTTAACTTTACGTTTCACCTGAAATAGCTTTTTACAGCTTACCAAAAGGACGATAACATTTATGGAAATAATAAAATATTATATGATAACCCACAGTCATTCATGATCTTCTCCTTAAACTTTATCTATTATTAACATTTGCTATAACTCCATAGCATTACACTGACATAAACAGAGTTTGTACCGGAGACAGAGAGGACACTCGCTGTGTCTGTTGTACTTGTTCTTAGGACTGTCAAACAACTTTGACTGAATTGGGCGGTTGTATCATGTAAATTTATATATTATTTTGGGCTTAATTATATAACTGTAATAAACAGTGTATTTATTTACATCTGTCAACAAATCTCAACAGATATAGCTAACTAAATGCGTAATCGTTTCCAGAATGAATGTAAATTCCAGTACATACACATTAATCCAGTTTAATTACCATAGAAGTTATTTCTTAACTGTAAGATACCGTACACATTTAGTTTCCTACAGACTAAATATGTTCGGTATCTTACTGCTGTCAGATTGATTCCAAATTGTGCAAAAGTATAATAATAATATTTGTACCCTCGCTCAAGTATAATCCATGACTTAGCAATTGTTCAGACCGCGGCTTGTCCGACCCTGTTTTCGTCGGAAAGTTTTTGATTTAACAATTTACCTGACGGTATTGTTATTGGGAAGTTTGACGACCGCCATTCAAACAGTGACCGCATTCAAGAAGAGTTTATTCTACGTGGTATATTATCATAGACGAGCGATGAAAAGCACTTGGCCTTAACGTTTACCTTGAGTTCACCAACCTCCCGATTTATATTTGTAATATCACAGCTGTTACTATTCTTAATGTGTTATTTAATTACAATATCATAGCTGTTCCCAAATATAGTTCAAAGGTATTAACGCATTATTTAAAAACGATTTATTTATTAAATGATACAGTATATACCTAAGGCGTAGGAACTACATATCCTAATGGAATAAAAACCTATACAACAAGTCTTATATATATATACGTTTATTGTGGATTTACACGAATCAAAGCTTTTGGTGGCTTACATTCTTACGAGATTTCCAACCCAAATTAGCTTTGAAATTCCTGAGTAAAATTGAGCCATGTTACTACCGCATAAACATTTTGCGGCTTAATTTTATTAGTGAAACGAGAAAATGTACGGTAGGTAATCGTTCTCTTCCTGGTGGCAATAAATAAGAAACACTTGCCGGAAATATGTCAACGGTACGCGCCTTAGCGACCTACGGCTTACAAGCCATCAGTCCCGGATCATCGGACACAGACTTACATCACTGACACACATAAAATCAGTTTAGACTGCGTAAACTATTGAACAAACTCTAATACATAGATCGAATGCTAGTTGCTAAATGCTTTATCAAAGTGTTTTAGTAAATAAAAGTTAAATATATCGATCGTGTGAAGAAATTAAAGGAAAATGTTTTATAAAAATTTGACGTGGTTTAATTCGTTTTGACATTATTTAGAATCACATTAATATTATGCCGTTTTTTATTTTTTTTTTAATTATTTTGTTAGTTTATTAATGTTTGTGATATTATGTTAATTGGTTTATTTTTCATTATCTTTAGTATTCTATTTTTTTTTCTTTTTACGTCGCATTGGTTAATATAACTGAAGGTATGTTAAAATGATTGTTGATATATGACATTGATAAAAATTCATTAAAAAATATTTTAATGAGTCGTGGGGAGTATGAAGTAGCAGAATAGTAGTAGCAGAATCGTGAACCTTGAAGCCCGATGTCATCACTCCATGCATACATTACCCATAAATTAATTGGTTTAGAACGTAACTACATATAACAAGCCAAAATTAATTTATGCCCCATAAAAATCTATCAAACGCTTAGGTCATAATTGCACGCATAATTTAGGAAGGGTATAATTTTTCCTTCAGATTTTTTGAATACATAACATAGATGTACCCTTATACAATGCTAAAATTCCAATGATTTTTAATTTATTTTTGTAATTAAAACATTAATTCGCCTACTAGAAATATCATCGCATTCCAAGTCTTACCCAAAGGTTAGTATAAGCTGAACTGTTTAATGTCTATCAACATTTGATCAGTCTAGTCTCAAACGTCTACTATATCGAGCATCGCAAATACACACGTATATATGCAGAGGAGTTCAATATTAGGAAACTTTTGAACAACTTATTAGACTTCAATACCTATAGATATTTAATAATATCTAATTGCTTAGCTAAGCTAGGCCAAACTTGAGTCAAAAGATGCTAAATTGTTTGCTTTGGCTTGCCTGTTGCACCACTAGACTCCTTATCATCACACCTACCAAGAATGGTCCTCGAAGGGGTAGGGGTGTATAGTTAGTATCCACACACCCATATTTTTTAGGTGCCAACGTGACAGATTGCGAGTCCATCGCCGTAACTCAAGCACGGCTATGCATACGTATTTGAGTTTCTTCTCAAACGAATGCAGGTTTCCTCTTGATGTTTTCCTTCATCGTAAAGCTCGTGGTGTGACTAATCACTGTACTTAAGTTCAGAAAAACTCATTGGTACAGTCGGGATTCGAACTTGCGATGTTTGTGTCGCAGGCAACTGCTCGAACCACTCGGCCACCACGGCTCTTTTTTAATAATCTGGTCTGTTAATTTAATAATCATGTAATAATAATATTATAAGATTATTAAATATTATTATATAATACATATTATTATATGTTATAATATTATCTAATATTATGAAAACGCAGGCTTAGTTTAACCCAGATCTTGTAATATCAGTCAAACACGCATAATGTATTGGTATGGCCTTGTACTCCAGCGTCGTCTCGTTTCATGATTATGGGAGACCTTCCGTAATGCAGCATTGTCCTCAGCTGTCGTACAGGCAATATCTTTCATGTCTATCAACCTACGTAGTACACAGGTAGAATATAGTATCTTATAATCGCTGGAAAAGGGATAAAGGGATGAAAAAAAAATATGTTAAATGGTAAAAGTAATCACCTTTCTTCTAAATAAACAAATAGTCGATGGATACAATTATGTGTGCATTGTGTCAGAGTTTATTTTTACTTTTATTGTTGACGTTTACGAAACTTGAATTGAATTGCAACGTAAGAAACCAACGGATAAAGTAAAATTTATATTATCATCGGTCCATCTATATAGCCGTTCTATTAGCAGATTTCAAAGTTACACACATACCACCGTCAAATATTGCACGTTTCTGCAACTTTTAAATAAATAGGAGAAATACATTCAAGTAATCGTTACCTAACTGTGTGCATTTTCACTACTAGCAAGAGTCGATATTTTGCCGTACTTTACAAACCGACAGCTCCGCGCCTGAGTTATACACCGTAATTTACACACTTATCTAAACGACTAGGCAGTTAGACAATCTGCCAAAATTGAATACGCCATAGCAAAAAATATTGTATAAACTGTTTATGTAATTTTGATAGCAATCATTTTTAGCGAAATTGTTCTCATAAAAGAAATTCCAAAACGAATTATTGAAAAAGCAAGAAATCTTATTTTTACGAGACACATAGGAGGAATATAATAATAATAATATAATATATCTTCACGCCTTCCCACAAGGGTCCCCGAAGGGGTAGGCAGAGGTGTATAGGTGATACCCACACACCCACTTTCCGCCAGAGGTATATTAGGTGCCTATATCCATACATTTAACGCCGAGTCACTCTCACGCCACTCCTGTCTAGACTTACAGACCACTTTCGCATCATCTACATAACGTCTCTTGATACGAGTACATATGTACCTATGTGTAATAAAAGAGTTTTGCATGTACCTTTTGATACTTACATTGAATTATACGTAGAATAGCTGGTTAAATAAGAAATTGCCCGTTACATTAGTTAAAAATAACCAGATAATTCGTAGTTAAAATATAAATGGAAAACAAAAAAAATATACCAACGCGAAACCACACAGAAGTTTTCATAAATTTTCACATGTTGTCACCAATCAGTATTTAAGAACGTACTCATGTTACAGACAAAAATAACTAAATAAAGAACTTAATTTTGTGCTCGATCGTCGAATTGTGGTAGAGTAAGGAAGCATTTTTACCAGCCGTGGGACAAGTCCTACTAATATTATAAATGCGAAAGGTTGTGTGATGTTTGTTCCTCTATCACGCAAAGGCCGACTTAACAAATAAGCTATGATAGAGTCCAGACCTTAATCTACCAATTCAAATCAATTTTTACGTGGGTGAAACCGCTTGGCACACTTATTTTGACCAAATATTATGCACAAGGATTAGCTCAGCCACTAGTTAGCAAGTTAACAAAGCACGGCTTTACAAGCATGTCGTCGTTATAACTGATTCATTGAACTCTATGTTAGAAAGCAGATGGGATAACACATGCACATTTCAAATCGCCAAGTGGATTATAACATGATTTAGTATTCAATTATACTACGAGTATGTAAAACACATTTTAAATTTACTTTCCTACAAAGCGTATGCATTTGTTTCAATAACCTTGATTAATGATATCAATAAACATTTTTGCAAAATTCCTTGGTACAAGGTAAATGTTAAAAGAAGTGCTCTAATAGCCATAAAACAATTATTTACAATTCAGGCTTCAGCACACCATTGTTACGTCATCTCCAAATAGTAAGGAGCTAAAACATATGATACTAGCAGAGGATCAATTTATTTATTTACGTTCAAAGTTCTAATCATGGAATATTTACGTAGATATTTCAACGAATACTTTATTTCAGGAAGAGATAACGCCTAGTAGTTTAATCACAGACTAAGGTTTCTTTTTTCTACACTTTGCATATAATACTATACTATAAGCGTGCCGTTAGCCGAGTGATTTGAGTAAATAAAGTGGTTCGAGATGCTGCAACGCAAGCTGTGGAAGTTCGGACCCCTACTCGCTTGGCGAAGGATAATAAAAATATGCGAAGCTGTGTGAAAATGAAAATATATAATACCAGCCTTCAGTAGTGAAGAGGCAAGAAGAAGACCCCCATTGTAACCAATAGCTTCTTTCAAAACAAGTTCAGCAGCTAGTCACACCACGAGCTCTAAGGCAAAATCAAAATCTTTTTATTTCACATAGGCCCAGGTGGGCACTTATAAAACGTCGAAAAAGAAGCACGGTTCGGGTTGGTCGCTTCCATGGAGAAGAAGAAAGCATCGAAAGGAAATCTGCATTCGTTTTAAATTAGATGCAAAGAGGAAGTATAGAAACGTCGATGGACTCCCTCCCTAGGTATCCTTAGAACCTATAATGTATCTCAGTCGAAAACAATGTTTTTACACGTCCGCCTACTACCAGAAGAAACGCTATCTCAGTTATTTTATATTCATAACTTGACATAAACGTCCAATAGACGGAAGTTTTACTTGATTTTTTTTTATTTGAAGAGCTTAGGAACCGGAAGGTTTAAGTAGTCATCTGCTCAGGCAAGAAGGAAAAAAGTGTAATAAGCCTGCATAAATTACAAGAAATTCAAGACATATGTGAAATCTTGCTTGAGGGACGGTGACAGACATCTATCACGGCACCTAAATATATAATAGTTAATAGGGTGTTATTTTACAACGGTAATAACATCATCTATTATAAGACTTAAAACTTAAGCAATATCTTTCATCACATGCTAATTCGAAACGATTTGTAACACATTGTATAGACATCACTAAGAAAGTTTATCTTACCATCGGTTTTTTGTGACTATGGCTGTTTACGTACGTGAGTGATGAATGGTGCAGTTATTTTTGCCGTTATATCGTATGTTAGATAAATATATTGACCCCTTGAACTCAGTACATTTAAGCAAGCCCCCTTTATGCCTGACCTTGGGTTTTGGTAAATTATCACTCGAGCTTAATAGCTCGCACAGAATAGAAGAAATGAATGCAATTTAAATAAATAATAACATTTGTGTATATCTTACGCTTTTATAAATACGAGTTTTACGTCTTCTGATTTCGTATTCCATAGCAAAATCAAAATACTTTTCTATTTGATAAGAGTTTAGAAGAAGTTATTTGAAATCGTCAGATTTTAGCATCTGATATATGAGGATAGGATTTAGGGTTTCCTTAGGAAAAAGTGAACAAGAAACTATATTCATCTTATTACCATAGCCTTCAAAACGTTTGTTGTTACATCCTGCTACTGCATATGCATATACAAGGATACACATATATATACCACTTTTATATACTAAATATATTATACAAATACACATCACTTCATAATCGAATAACATGATAATTAAAAACCAGTCTCCAATTCGTAAAAATACATTGTATTGAATGTTTAATCAATAGCGGCTTATATTATTTTTGTGATTTTATCATAAACTTAGGTTTGCGAACTAAATAAAATACATTAATAAAGTAATGAGTAGAACTTACCTCACAGCTGTTCTGTATGATAAGGCAATTATAGATCGGCGATAAGCGAGCGTATATTCGTAACTTGAAATAACTTTTACGATAGCAGAGATCGTAGGGATCGCGCGTTCACGGCGCGCCTCGAACGGCACTGGACGGTGCGCGCACGCAACGCGACGTTTAACGTTAAACGCTGTTAAAGTCTGCTCCATAATATACGCCGAGATCGTTGTCAGTCGAAATTCTAACATTGTTACTTGAGACTGAGGTCAGTATTATGGTCCCTTATTCATCTATGCACAATGAAACTACACTATAAAAGTCATGGCAAATTAAATCTATTGTTACAGCAGTTAAGTTGTTAAAGATTGAAAAGTTAAACCTCTATATATATCGGATTTGTTCTTGATAACCACTTTTATTTTACTTCATTCCTAATTCCAATTTTCATCCAAAGAAAGTTAATATCCTGTACACATGTATCTTACCCAAGCATGCACTGTTTCGTCACTGATTGATACTCAGCTCAAACCTACTTAGATTTAACTGCACTATAAGAACCCATACCTACTACTTAGAGATTTTTACATAATGTAAAAAAGAGCAATGTTCTAAATGTTATTTATTATTACATTAGCTTTGTGGGGAACAAATGAAGGTGGTCCCTTTGATAGGTATGGAATAATTTAACCAAATGACCCACATATATTCGGAGAACGTAGTGTAACCAAATTAATACCTAGTAGATTATTTCAATACGGGAAATGATAACAGCGAGCGCAATGACCGCCGTAATCAAATATTTGAACAGCTTCTACGAGATGTAGGCGACATGTTTAGTTTCTTGGCAACATCACCGGTGTAGGTCAAATGCACTCACCTGACGAACTATTGTCTTCGTGTAATTATTATAAGTGAAAACTTTTCTCGATTTAGGCTTTTACTTACATAAAGAATAATAATAATTAAAAGTTGGTAGGCATCTTCTGATCATAACTAACTACGAACTGGTCTAAAACCGGAGTGAGAGGCACCACTTAATTAATATAATTTTTATCCCACTTAAATAATGGTAATAAAATATTATAAAGAAGTTGAGTTTAATGTTAGAACGCGCTAATTTCAGAAACATATTATCTTTTTACATTTTCTTATTTATTTGAAATATCTTTTTAAATTACATAGCCCGTCTATTGCGGAGATGTACATAAATATCATAGATTTAATATGGGTGACACCTTTTTATTTGTTCACAAAATCGACTGCTCGGGTAACTATTGACGGTATGATTGTGTTACTTTATATTTTCAACGTTTTGAAACAATTAATCTTGTAAATAAATAAATAAATAATATATCCTCACGCCTTCCCACAAGGGTCCCCGAAGGGGTAGGCAGAGGTGTATAAGTAATACCCACACACCCACTTTCCGCCAGAGGTATAATAGGTGCCAACGTGACAGATGGCGAGTCCATCGCCGTTACTCCAGCACGACTATACATACG
>JACCPG010006555.1:0-32826 GCA_016069955.1 Drepana arcuata | reverse complement strand
GAGTTCAATTAACTCTACAGAAGCATTGTGTTCTATAATGACTGATGCAGCCAGCTTCTACAATTATCATACATGTTATTGTCGTTTATAAATAGGGTATTGTCAAAATGGATCGGTCCACAGTAACTGCTGTAATTCATTTCATTTAATAAGGACGACATATGGTCTCCTTATGTTTTTAAGCGACCCTCATGCATGTCACAGAGATGAAGGCCTTTTATTACTACGAATGTCGGTACGATCCCGACACGCCATGAAATAGGCGAATGAGTGTCTTACGTCCATGGGGATAAAGGTAATTAATGCTTGGTATAGAAAAGCTTCCTATACTTACAAGAAGAAATATGCCTTCAGCGATATGATTAATTTTGAAGTAAAATCCTAAAATATTGAGTTATGCATGCATACGGAAAAGTATTTAGGTATGTTTGCATATAAACTAAATATTTGCAATATGGATTAACTATATAATACTGACCTATGTCACTAGTGTAGCCTTTTAAGCTGATCCCTTTGCGATATTGAATAATGATACCAATAGCGCGACACTATACGGTCTCAGACCACATTACCCAAAGAAACAGCTCATACTCTCTCATACACTCTCATACACTCTCACATATGAAGTTATAATCCAATTAAGAATAACCTCTAACTTATACTTTGCAGAAAATGTTTCCTATCACGCTCTTTTGTGCCGTGTTGGCCCAGAGATTCGAGTAGTTGCTTGCAGCACAAAGATTGCAAGTTCGAATCCTGACTATACCAATGAGTTTTGCTGAACTTAAGTACAGTGATAAGTTACACCACGAGCTTTTTATGATGAAAAGATCGAGAGGAAACCTGTATAGGTTTGAGAATATATTCAAAGGTCTATGAATAGTCGTGCTTAAGAAAGAGCGATGGACTCGCCATCTGTCACGTTAGCTTCTAAAATATACCTCTGGCGGTAAGTGTGTAATATATACTCAAAATCAAAATATTTTATTCAACGTAAGGGACACAGGGAACACTTATTGAACGTCACATACACGTCTGCCTACCCCTTTCTTTTTCTTTTGTATTGGGAGAAAGAAGGAGGGAAAAGTGGCGCTGCTGCTTAGATTTTAGAAATAACTGGTCAGCGGAGGTCTAAGTCTTGGATAAAAAGCTAATGAAATTTGAACGAGCGCCATAATAGCGTAGTTGCTTTCATCGGTAAAAGCTTAGCGCTCGATAGTACTTACATTAATTTCTCCATAAGCTGTAAGAAATACGGACACTGAAAGAAAATTACTTCCTTAAGGTTTAATTATATGAAACGGCATCACTATATTAAGTCCTATACTAGAGGGTACAAAGTCGAAAGTTGAGTACATTAGATTGCACTTAGTAGCGAGACGTCGTCAATTATATTATTGGCTATCTTAGCACCAATTAGGCAGAATTTCGCTTTCTTGTGTCTGCAGCAGCGTTCAATCATATTTGTCTAAACTACTTTTTAGCTATGGGAACGTCGATGCTGACCTTGGTTGGAGATCTTTCGTCCAATGTATTGAGGCTCACATCGGTAGGCCTCACAACGCTATACTAGTACCTGACCGTTAGGTGTTGTTGGACGAGTAATAACTTGAAATATGGACAGAGGCAGTAGGTAATAGGTAGTGATTTCCTATTCTACATAAAGGCTGTAGCAGTATCACCAAACAGAAAAAGCCAGGCAAGGTTGGCAGGAGTGTAGTAATGGAAAATATTCGATGGATCTCCATTTACATCACATTTGGTTGCAGGTGCCAAGCGGTGTAGTATTGATCAACAACGAAATAGTTTTTTATTCCACACAATTAGCAAAAAAGAATGCGGCCCGTCTTATGGTAAGCAGCTACCGCCACTTGTCGACGTTAGTGACATCAAGATTGTGAGTATTTCGCCGTTTCTTAGACCCTTTACAATCGCCCACCGTATGCCCGAAACATACCATTGTGCAGCACCATTAGCACATTGAGTCGTTTATAGCATGGCGCATAGTTAAGTAGAATATGTCGTCGCATATGAAAGAGTAATGTGTCTAATAACAAACATTGTCCGACCGAGGCTAAATTAATTATTGCAATAAAACATGTCACCCAGTTATTAAGCGTATTATCCCGGCTCATATGTAATTGCTGAGATTTATAGAGGAAGCTAAGAATTCCGACATTCTTTTATTTGTTTTACTCTCAGATAGAAACTTTTTAAGAGTAAGACTGTCTGCACTTTAATATATATTTCATAGTTAGAACCCTCTCCTTCTATGTTATTCTCTTAAGCTAGATGTTTTCGACTTCCATATGCGTCATGGAGTCACAATACACTTTTTTGTATGTTCCGACTCATGTTTGTTAATCTTGTCATAATCATATCCTATCATAAATCACTGCATTTTTATATCCATACTTCTATTTATTAATATCAATATTATTGATGAAAAACAGCGTAAATTGTTGGATGTAAAAACATACTAAGCGCGTATTTCTTCATCGAATCAGACCGAGCCATAGAAATACGTCTCTGAGAACGGGTTTTTGGTATTCTTTAAGGAGAGTGAAGATGTCCGCCCACCATCAGTCGCATATTATGTCCCTAATTTAAATGTTATAAGTGATTTGTACAAGATCAGAAAATAAACTTTTCTCGTATTAGTTTCTTCAATTACACTGAACTAAAATTTTCAGTCGAAACAGAATAGCAGTGTATGCTATTCTGTTACGAATTTCTTTCTCACGTTCAAAAAACCTACTTGAGACTCTGATTTCCTAGCAAATTTAACTAATTGATTCAATCCGCAAAGCCACAGTGTTTATTCCCTTTGTTTAATAAACCACCGAGGAACATGTGCTTTCAGAACAACATCGTGCAAAAAGTTCCCATTTGTATTCAAAATCGAAAGCTGTTTGGTACGTGCATTATGGGGTGCCAAAGATGTTTTTACAACTCGCAAACATTGCTCGACATTTCTGCACCCGACCTAGTTTTGTCAAAGGAATGTCACCAGGATGATCATAAAAACTCACGTATCATTAATATGGTGGCCCTATTAATCATGGTTGCACAATGCATGTCAGCGGGGGTGGGGCACAAAAGGAAGGCTTGAGCTATTATCCCGCGGAATGTTTGATTTTATGGCATTTTGGTAATGGTTGATGTGAAACGGATGTGAATTCTCAAATTTATTTGCTGAGTTTTTTCAGGATAGGCCCCAATATATTTTTTTTACACAATAGTGGGTATATGGTACATATATACTTCTACTATACATGTTTACTCCGGCAGTGAAGAATATTTAACACTAAGGTACACTAATTATGTTAAGGAACTGCCAATTAGAATTCCTGAAAACATATTTGTAATAGAAAAACTATTAACAGATTATAAAATTAATTTATTTAAAGCTTCATTGTTTTGCTACAAAGAACGAGATTTTTTTTTTTTTTGAAATTGAACACGGGCACATCAACATCTATCTACGGGCAAAGGTCACCAATATTATTATAGGCGGTGTGTTTTCCTTTCGTACTTTGTTTTGGAATTCTAGCCGAATCGAAGTTGTTCTGTGTCAATGATTGTGTTTTGTACTTTTTTGTGTATCTACTCGCTGGATGCTGTTAGGGAGGGTCGGGCTTAGTAATGTAAAACAGTGCATTATACGTGTCGCACACTCGAGCTGGGTCGTCGTTCGCCACGGTTGCAACAACTCAATTATGTGCGCACCTAAAATAACAGTCTGTAGATGCCGTGGGTGGTCCACTACCCGGAATAGATAAGTGAACGCGTTAAAACGGTTGTAATAAGCGCATCTCCTCGCCCTTGACGCCGGATGAAGTACGTTGAGCTGTCGACGTTAATCGATTGAACTAATCTATTCATTTTAAGCTACTTACAGTGAAAATTACGAAATGTATACTCAAAATTTGTATTAGATTCGGGATTACCAGATAACTATACCAGGTTGACAACTTCGCACAAGAATCCCGGAGCGGTAGGCATATTTACACCAACACAGGTATTTTGTTTTATCTAGTATTCGTTTATGATGATTAATCATTTCGTAAGAAAAGCAATGCTTTACAGAACTGTTCACTAATAAAAAAACATTGTTCGAATAAGAATGCCGATTGGTGCTAGTGCATGACAAGGGATTCTTGATCTAAAATTTCATAAGTAAATATTGACACAACCAAATTTATAGTGAGTTTTTAGTATGTTTGAGAAGAATGCTATTTAGTTTTTTTAGCATGCCAGGGTTCAAAAGCAGGTAGGTAATGAAAAAAATGTTTCGAACTTTTACATTATTTAATTTCGTCTCCAAAATATTTATCGCATGTTGGCAATTTAGAGGTAGTTATAAAATAGATGTAAATTATACAAAAGAGAAAACTGGAGTGTCTATTTTTTATATTAAAATAACCTCTTTTTACGTAATGCATACCTAAGGATGTATAGACGGTAGGTACATTTATCAATAAAACATCCAAGAAAATATCTGTCCTGTATGTTCAGGTTAATCTCTGAAAGGGCTAGACCGATTTTTACGCGACTTTCACTGGCAGATAGCTGATGTAAAAGGGAGCTTAGGCAATTTTTATAAATAATATTAAAAAATGAAAAATTCAATTTAATAGTTAATAGAAAAAACAATCTTAATTTTATATAAATTGACAGTTATGCTTCTTCTATAGTGATTTTTAAAATCAGGCGACGATTGCTCTCGCTCTGGCTCGCACTGTCCTAGCGAGGATTTATATGCCACTGATTCATTCCACTGTTGACAGTTATAGCCCCACTCGGATATTGCACTTTTGCAGCATTCTACTGAATTATGACTTATAATAACCGAAGATGTGGAAGCCTCACAGAATATACCGCTAGGAAAGTTTTAACGGCCGAAACTTTAGACACTTTGAGGTTACCGGAACGCAGTACATTTTGCTAATTCATTGACTTTCTATTAGTCTTTTGTCCGTTCAAGCAATAATGCGAACTGATTGAATTACGTCTCACCTGATTTGACCCATGCAATTGAAATCAAACTAATAAAAGACTTCGTTAGCATTTAATTGAAACGAAAAGTTTACCTCCGGTCACTGTAACCGCGAAGCCGGTTTCCAAAAAATAGACAATAAACGTAATTTACAGCTTTTTTATTTATTTATACACACTAGAGTTTCATGCAAGACTCATAAAAGGTTCCGTAAACTATGGGATCGCGCCGGTCTTGACTGATCGCTCGTCTGGACCATATTTATAGCCCTTTGATTTATTTTGTTATCTCTTTATTGCCCGACTAACGACAAGCATTCTACTCCGAAGATTAATCACTCACGTCAACATGATTTAGCAGAGCAACCGATATTTAATGTGTACTATTTAGATAGAATACGATCCCTGTTGAACAACACTCATGTCAATGGACCCTAAGTTGTATGATAAGGGTTATTAATAAAACACCTGTCTCATAGTATGGTAAGGCCAATCTTTATATAGAAAATAAGAATAGGGTCATCTATAATGCGAGACTCTCAATAGCGCGATCCAGAAATCAACAAAAACAAATCAGCGCCATCTATTGACACACTTACAAAACAAATCAATCTTATACATTTTGCCCGCCAAGAACAAAGTGAACTTTGTTCTTCATATTGCTTACCATTAAATATCAACGGTAAGACACTTATTAAGGGAACCAACAAATTAACATTTATCTTAATATTACATCTAGAAGTTACGATAATACAAAAAAATATCTTACTGAACAATTTATACAAATTTAAACAGAGACCGGGAGTAAACACAACTTTGTGATTGGTCTTTTGAATGTCCCTGTTTTTGTTTTTAAGGTTACAACTCGAACAATGTTATCAGAACCAGCATGAGTAGCAATCACTCTACCATATAACCAGTTGCACGGAGGCAAATTATCTTCTTTTATAATCACTACATCATTTAATTTAATTTGAGGTTGTAATGATGACCAACGATACCGGTTATAAAATTTTGTAAGATATTCTCTGGACCAAATACGCCAAAAATCTTGCAACATTCTTTGCGTGTAATGCCATCTTCTCAATGAACCTACATTGAATGTTTCAAAATTTTTATCAGGAAGAGTTACAAGTGGTTCCCCAACCAAAAAGTGTCCTGGGGTAAGAACTGTTACACTGTCTGCATCTTCATTTAAAACTGACAGAGGCCTGGAATTCAAGCATGCCTCTATTTGTGTTAAAACGGTTGCCATCTCTTCATAGGTCAAAGTTGATTGTCCAATGACTCTTTTTAGATGGTATTTAACAGACTTAACGCCTGCCTCCCATAACCCCCCAAAATTAGGAGACCGAGCTGGTATAAAATGCCAATTGCATCCTTGTGTTACCAATAACTCTGCCACCTGCTGTGTCATGGAATCTTGTTGTATTTTGAATAGCCTTTTTAATTCCCTAGCTGCTCCTATAAAATTTGTGCCGTTATCACTCCAAAGGTCGGTGCAACATCCTCTTCGGGCGACAAATCGTTTGAACGCCTGCAAGAACCCTTGTGAAGTTAAGTCTGTTACTACTTCCAAGTGTACAGCACGGGTCACCATACAGATAAACAAACATATATATCCCTTATGAGATTTATGTCCACGACCCTTTGTCATTCTTATTTGTATCGGGCCAGCGTAGTCAACGCCGCTATTTTTAAAGGGCCGCGAGGGTGTTAGCCGTGCTGACGGTAGTTGTCCCATTAATTGGGACTGAGTCACTGCGGAATTCTTAACACACGTAACGCACTTTCTAAAATGTGATCTCACAAGTTGTTTTACACCCAAAATCCAGTATTTAGACTGAATGTAACACATCATGAGTTGAGGTCCGCCATGAAGTGTTTGTTTATGTGCATCTGCTACAATTAAGTTGGCTAAGTGGCAGCTACGTGGTATTATAATGGGATGTCTGCGGCGGTCATTCAACTGCGCATGCTCAAGTCTACCACCAACTCTCAACAGCTGAGCTTCCTCATCGATAAAAGGGTTCAGAGAACGTAGGCAACTACGTTTAGGTAAGTTTTCTTTCCTTTTAATAACTGTGATTTCTGAATTAAAATAGTTTTCTTGACATTCCTTAATATAAGCTTTTAATGCATCTGCTAGTTCTTGCGTTGTTAGGTAGCTACTCTGATATGTTTGATCCTTTTTTAGTTTTCTAATAAATCGTGTACAGTATGCTCTAACTCTAATCAGTTTTGTTAACGAAGAAAACTTTTCCCATATTGGAACTTCAACTGTAGTGGCACAATGGACCTTCACTTCCTCTATATTCGTTGTGATATTTTTTGGTTTGCTGTAATTTATTGTTTCTTTAGACAAGAATTCTGGGCCATTAAACCAGGCATCCTTTTCAATTAATTCAGACGGGCGTAAGCCACGAGAAGCACCGTCTGCGGGGTTTTCCTTAGAAGTTATATGGGCCCAATTATGAGAATCCAAATTTAATATAATTTCTGTCACTCGATTAGCGACGAAAACCTTCCATCTGCTTGGATGGCTATTAATCCAAGCAAGTACTATAGTGGAATCCGTCCAAGCGTGTATGTTATGTTTTTGTATACCAAGTACTTTTGCTATATCCATCATTAATTTAGTTAACAGTACAGCCCCACACAATTCCAGTCTTGGAATAGACACTTGCTTTACTGGGGCGACCTTTGTTTTAGAGGAAATTAATTTGATGTGGATTTTATTATTACAGTCTATAACGCGAACGTACACTGCTGCTGCATATGCTACCTTGGACGCATCACAGAAACCATGCAACTCTACGTTTAAATCGTTCGCTTTTGTATATATCCATCGAGGTATGGAAAGTTGCGATAATTGTATCAATTCTTCTCGGTAAGCTAACCATTCATTCAAAATATGATCTGGTACTGCTTCATCCCAGAGTATGCCTGCCAACCATAGCTTTTGTATTATTATTTTTGATACTATAATGCTGGGTCCTACCCAGCCGAGGGGGTCGTAAAATCTCGCTATATCGGAAATGATTTTTCTTTTTGTTACAGGTTGCTGCAACGCTGGAAGCTGTACCGTGTACCGGAAGGAGTCATCACATCGGTTCCAGGTAAGTCCCAAAATTTTGATCACCGAATCCATTTTAATAATCAATTCTTCTTGTATCTCCTTTTCACTTCTATCCATTTCTTCCGACTCCATTTCCCGCTGTTTAATCTCCTCTAACAACCTTTAATTGTTGCTTGACCATTTTTGCAATTTAAATCCAGCCTTTTGTAAGATTATATTTATATCCGAGTACAGTGCTATGCCTTCTTCCCAGGTCTGGCATCCAGTCATTAAATCATCCATATAAAAATCCTTTAGTATTATTTCAGCTGCGCTTGGATTAAACGCTCCTTCATCCCTAGCTGCCTGTTGGAGAGATCTAACTGCCAGGTAGGGTGCTGAAGCCGTACCAAAAGTAACCCTTAAAAGTCTATAGATTTGAATCTCCTCGCTTTCTCTCCATAACAGTCTTTGTAATTCAGCATCATCATCTTCAACCTTAATTTGCCTGTACATCTTTTCGATGTCAGCAACTAGACAAACAGGGTGAGTTCTAAATTTCATGATAAGATGCCTCAAGTCGGGTTGTAGAGTGGGTCCAGTCAGCATATTATCATTTAATGACGTATTATTAGTACCTTTACAGGAGGCGTCAAAAACTATTCGTACCTTCGTGGTGTCTTTATCCTGACGAATCACAGGATGATGAGGTAGGTAAATGGCACCTGGCTTATTTAGTTCTTCCATTGGTACCCGCTCCATATGATTTTGGTTGATATAATCTTTCAACACCTCGCTATATTGTTCCTTTAGAATATAATTCTTGTCTAATCTACGTTCCAATAGTTTTAATCGTTTTATTGCAATTTCATATGTACCATGTACTTGCAGACAGTCTGTCTTCAACGGAAGTTTCACTATATATCTACCTTCTTCATCTCTTCTAGTTGTCTTCGTATAAATGTCTTCACACAGTTTTTCTGCTTCACTGAACATTTTTTCTTTAGGCATCTGAAAATCTGATTCCAGTTCCCAAAACCTTTTAAGCATGTCATTCTCTTCTAATTGACAATGCATTACAATAATTACATTTGCGGCATTGGTTGAAGAGCCAATCACGCCAGATAAAATCCAGCCGAGACTTGTAGCTTGAGCAACCGTTGAACCAAATGTGCTTTTCTTGACTCCGTCTTCTATTATTTGAGCGTAGATTTCAGCCCCGAGTAGCAGATCTATTTTGTTAGGAGTCTGGAAGTCAGGATCTGCTAATACTAATTCACCTAGCTCTGGCCAATCTACAGCTTCCATTTTACAAACAGGCAGCAGACCTGTTATTGATTTCAAAACATACGCCTTTACTTTTATGATCGTATTCGGATTGATACGTGAAACTACTTCAATATCTACCACGCCGTTTGTTGTCACCTTCTTATCCCCTCCTAGACCTGATATTTGACTCCTTGCGGGAGTTTTCTTGAGACCTAACAGTTGGACTGTTGACTCAGTAACGAAGGATGATTGTGAACCTTGATCTAGCAAGGCCCGAATCGTCAGCGCTCCGTTTTTCGACATAGCCTTAACTAACGCTGTCGCTAGCAAAACTTGATTGTAAACTCTTCCTGACGAAAAACAAGAAACACCTGGCGATGGTAACTGTATCTCGTCCTCCATGATGTCTTCAGATGAAGACAATGCAACAACATTATCTGAAGGAGGTGTTTCAGTCTCTACTACTTCGACAGCCTCAGAGGATACCTTACCCTTAGGGTGCAAAAGTGAATGGTGTTTCTTTTTACAGACGCGACACCTCGCGCTTACTGTGCAATAAATCGCAGAATGATTGCTACCCAAACAATTGAAACAAACATTATTTGTTTGTACAAAGCTGCGACGATTATCCACTGTTTCTTTAGCAAATTTTTTACAAAAACTTAGTCTGTGTTCGTCGGAACAAAAAGGACACTGTATATTTGCCACGTGTAAACTATTCATTTTTGTAACAATACTATTTTGACCCTGAACTCTTGGTCCAGAATAAGTTTTATTTCCTATAAATTCTAATGCTCTATAGCGGTTGGTTAAAAACTCTTTGAATTCCTTATAAGTAGGCAATGCATCTAAAGTACTAGAACTACTGTGGAACTCCCACTGTTTTCTTGATTCCGGATCAAGTTTCAGGGTGATCATGTGTATTATAATAACATCCCATGATGAGACATCAATACCAAGCCCAGACAGAGAGCTTAAACAGTCATTTGTATTGTCTATTAACTCTTTAATACCCACGGCCGATTCGACAACAAGGTTCCTTTGGCTGAACAACCTCTTTAAAATATGATGACAAATATATTTTTTGTTATTGTAACGTTCTACCAATAAATCCCAACACTTCGTGTAGTTGGCGCTATTAATTGCAATGTGTCTAATAAGTTGCTCAGCCTCGCCGATTAAATAGCCTTTTAAGTAGTGCAATTTTTCGATATCATCTAAATTATCATTACAGTGAATTAGTGACTCAAATAAGTCACGAAATGTAACCCATTCTAAATACTTGCCAGAGAAGTTAGGAATACAAATTTTGGGTAGTTTTATATGATTTGTTTTTGCTTGGGATGTCATGTTAACCTTTCCCTCCAAAACAGTATAACCTGCTAACTTAGTTTTCATTTCTATTTTATAATTCATATAGCTGTCTTCAGTTTTGTCATATATATCATTTTTTATATAGTCCGTAACTTTAATTTCTTCAGCTGTTGAACTGCGCATAAAATCCTTATGACCAGATAAGTATGCGTCCCATAATCGTTCTAACATTTCTAGTCGACTTTCTAAATATTCCTTAGTAACACGTTCTTTGGGACTTTTTTTAAAATTGTTATATGCTTTAGTAATGCGCAAATGCAAGTCAAGCTGATAGTTCAATATAGCTTCCATTTTGAATAACAAATTGCACACACTTAAAGTACGAACGTTGATATTCAAAATGACATAAGTTTAAATAAAATGTTATGACAGGCAATTTAATACACTAAATCAAAATAAAGTTAAATCTTCGTATGCAACATAAGTTATAAATTTTATATATAATTTTAATAACACACTTTAAAGTTTATAGAAAAATATCTAAATTTTTCTAAGTGTTTTAAACTAATCAACCTATAGAATTTCGAGCATAGAGTCCCCGTTCCCTCGTTTTTTAAGAAATTTTTCTAAGTTCTACTTTCTACTATAATCAACAATATTCTAATACTTAGATTGTAAACAATAATTCAAAACAATCGAAATGACAATATTACCGAGAAATTGAAAATTTCCGAGAAAGCAATAATTAAAAGTACTTACAGTTTTTATCTTCACCACTACACACACTGTTTACCAACACAACACTAGACACGTATTCACCATTAATGTGGCGGCACACCTTGCCAGCCACTATTGGGTTCCTGACTGCACCGCTCCCGGCACCGTCTGAAGATCGGCGTCAGCACTGACGCCCCTTGATCTCCTGTTTGACTTGACCACGTTATCGATAGCGATCCACTATCCGTAGTCAACCGCCACTCCACTTACTAACACTCTGTTAGTTATGTTACTAACTGTAACACTATTGTCCTGCCGATTTAATTATCCGGCTCCGAAGGACCATGAACAACACTCATGTCAATGGACCCTAAGTTGTATGATAAGGGTTATTAATAAAACACCTGTCTCATAGTATGGTAAGGCCAATCTTTATATAGAAAATAAGAATAGGGTCATCTATAATGCGAGACTCTCAATAGCGCGATCCAGAAATCAACAAAAACAAATCAGCGCCATCTATTGACACACTTACAAAACAAATCAATCTTATACACTGTTTATATTTAGACGATCTACTAAGCGGTTAAATGTCCAATCGTCAAAGTCATAACTCATTGTACTTCTGCTATTAAACGAGGCTTGAGAGAATAATTAGTTATGTATTGTTTGTAAGGAATGCTATCTCAAAACTGTACGCGCAATAAACACTCGTATGGTACTCGAACGTTTTCGCGTCTCTTTGGTGGTATAGTAAAGACTAACGCCTGTTGTCGTTTAATGCTAGGCCATTTGCTCGGATGGAACCAGCCCACGCGCTCATTTTGCAGATATTGTGAGAATGTGCTGAACTCTATTAGGGTCATCACAATAGATAAATTTCAGAAGCGATTATCTTTTGTACCTGGGATCGTAATGCTATCTTTCGCCTGTTGATAGGCGCGTACGGAAAATTAAAAGGCTATTAAGTGTCTACCCACACAGCGCGGCAGGTTGAGAGTTCCCAGGCGTAAATGGTACATAGTATAGGTACACGCGGATACAAGCGGCAGTTGTAACAGGCTTTACATTGCGCGGGCAGAGAGACACGGCCGTGGGCGGTGGCGCCTGCTTAGATACAGCAAACTTAGCATTTGTGTCTGTACTGACTCGCCCTAGCTATCAGCTTCAGACAGTGATTAGTAACGTTGAAACTAGAAATTTCAATAATTATTAAGCAAAGTAATGTTTTCTGCACGCACAACTGCTATTTACCATTCTTATCATGTTATTTAGTATCTCCAGCTTTTACTTAGTTGCGTTTATTGGCGTTAGGTTCAGTTTTTTTGTTTTACTCAGTAATAAAGGGCTTGTGAATTTTATTACCCTTTAAATAATCATGGTTGTAACGAGTTTACAGCTAATTGGGTAATGAACGGGTGGTCTCTGTAGGTGAGCTAGGTTTCCAGAAACTCTACGTGGAGTGGTAGTGGAAACAGAAGGGACCTTTTGTACCTTATAGTACGGTTACTTCACCCAAGATCAGCAGCGCGTGACTTATACCTCCATAATTGGCGCTTCTGTAGTGATCTCTGTTCATTACTTGGGCCGCATTAATGTTAAAAAGATTGTAGCGTAAAAGTACAATGAAAAACCTGTTGCCGACGGTCTCTACATTTGTAATTTTGGCATCTAAATATGTGTCCTGTAAAAATAGGGTGTTACACCTTCCTTGTGGATGTTTTAAGCAAGACGTTAATAGAGTATATATAGAGGTTTAAGAGCCGTGGTGGCCTAGTGGCACAGTGATTTGGTAGTGCAATGATTAGTCACACCACGAGCTTTATGGTAAAGGAAAACTTAAAGAGAAAACTGCGTAAGTTTGAGGAGAAATTCAGAGACGTACTCATATGTATAGTCGTGCTTGGGTAATGGTGATAGATTCGGCATCTATGACCCTAGTACCTAAAATATATACAGATGTGTGGGCCTACACACCTCTGCCAAACCACTTCGGGTACCCTTATGGGAAGGCGTGGGAAGGTTAATCCGGAATAATGTTATTTTTTTGCGTTGTAGTTAATATTCCATTAGGTGTGAAAAAGAAAAAGAAATTAATAAATGAACGCAGAAAGCGCAACAAATCATTGAAACGCCCGTCGACAGCAGTATTTCACACGGCATTTACCTTTTTCGTTCCGTTGTTTTATCGAAATGAATATTTAATATTCATGTCATAATAATGACGTGCGAAAGCTTTAATATGAAATGATATTTTCACATTACGAATGCAGTTTAATGTGGGTTTGAGTGACGGTGTCTGGTTATGTAAATACGGGGACCATTCAACACAAATCAGCGTCAAATATTCGTACCATCCGACTAGTACGCTGAAGTTAGACTAGCAATTAAGGCGATGTCAGGCTCGTGTAGATTTACAGCCCGCCCTGTTGCCACTATTTGCATAACAATTTTCACTTATGAATAGGTATTAAGCCGTTATTGCACTTATAAATATTTACGGTCAATCTCCAAGTCGGCCCGGAGATTGAACTGGTGTGGCCGGAGTCTGTAGACACGATTTTCTTGTCAGTGTTGGCAGTACATGTGAGTTGAGAAGTTTATAAGAGTGAGTGTACTTCAAATGCTGTATATACAAACCTACATATGTATGAACATAAGCATGACAAGTCCCTCATAGAGTAGGCAGCGAGAGTAGAGCATCAGCTATCTCTCGATACTTTCAATAGGATACTTTCATCAGGACAATAACGCTACAGAAACCTAGTAATAAATAAATTAATGTATGTTATGTTAGTGACTGTACTTACAAAAGTTAATCTATTTACAACGTCTTACTCGCCAGCTACCCTGTCGAGGTCTCTTATTAGGAGATCGCGGAAGGATGGAATATATAATAATAACAATAATAATGTTGTTGCCGAATCCCTAACGGGGTAGGCACAGAGAGTGAGAGAGAGAGAGAGAGAGAGTAGAGTGCCAGTTCTCTCTAGACTTTCCTCTTTCGCTTCGTCCACGTTCATCAGTCTCTTCATACATGCTCGCTGGAATCGAGTTTTTTAACGTTCCCGTCCTTTAGTGTCTATAATTTTATCTAAATGGTTGAAAATAGTCTTCCTCTGCCTCTTATCCTTAACTTAATATATATAAGTATAAATTGGTCATCCAAGGCTATGTATGGTACAATTTGCAGGAATCGAACCCGCGACATCTAGCTTCGCAGTAAATACACCTACCAGACGGTCGAAATAATAATGAACGACAATATAGTTATCTTGTATCATGTGTGTATTCATTCTATATAATAAACGGATAAGACTGGATGGACCGAGCACATTCAACAAGCGCGGTAGTATAAAAGTCTACCTTAATATCATTTTGATGCAAAAAGTTTCAGTTCTCCAATGAGTTTTTGATCTCGACTCCTGAACTAGGTATCGGCACTCTTTACGGTGATAAAGTTATAAAATCGCTTTCTGGCGGCGTGACTGCACTGCCTAACGGCTTGCTATCTCGAGGGGTGTTTTATTGAAAAACTTCAGCCGTGAGTAGACTGCGTGAGGGCACGGAATACCGTAAAATATGAATAATAATCGAGCTCGTCTTCTTTACCTGTACGGAATCATGGTTACTGGAGGGTTGCTTGCGTATTTTATGGATGCACATTACTTTTTCAGGGCGTAACTTGGGCATTATCATAAACATGGTGTATTTTATCTTTTTATTAAAAAAGGCCCTGAACCATTCCCAATATTTTATAAAAGTCCCTTTTAAAAAAAAAACTTAATCACGTCATTAGAATATTTAAAGTGACATAAAAATGTTATTACCCTTAACTTTCACACAGTATATTTCCATAAAAATTGTAATAAAACAACCCTCACGATTTTTCAGTAATTCATAGTATTTTGTACTTAGTTTTTTAAGCTAAAATGATAGTAAAGCGGAAAAAAAAGAACACGAGCGGGGAAATTAGCTTAGGATTTTAATAAACGCATTTGAGGGGTATACCCACAAGTAAAGAGAAGCTGTTCTAACCACATGGTACCCCATTAATCACCTATTCACAACCTCCGTCAATCACCCTGTGACATCCTCAAACAAAACCGTTTACCCGGCTCACTTCGCGTACATTTCAATGGGGCCAGGAAACTAGCGTGAACTAAGACAAAATTTGGTTAGTTTACACATATGATACACGCCATATCACGCCAAGTCTCACTTAATAGGAAATAGTTGATCGCCAGTTCTCTCTAGACTTACTTAATAAGGCCTAACTCTATATTAAAAAAAGTAAATTGAGCTTAGAACAAAAAAATATATGACCCAAAACAACGGAATTATCGGATAATTAATGTTTTGAAAACAAAGCTTTTGTGAAAGTTAAAGAAGAAAAAAAATAACGTTTATTACATTTAATTATTCTACCTTGTATAAAAATAATTTACGCCCATACCTAGTTCAGAGACCGCATGAAAATAGTTTTCACCGTCGCAAGAGTTATCGTTCGCGTGAAAAATGGAAATAAAAAATATCTTAAGTGTACCGACGGCGTGTTCTATGATACATGGTATAATAAATTACAGCATAATTATATCGCTCAGGTCGTGTTTACCATAATGAGTGAGATAAAGTGAGCCTCGGTAATTCCACCTGAACATTTACATGAACAAGCGGCGTGGAAATGGCAAGTGGGTTCCATTCAGACGTCTGCTGGAATAGAACGATCGTATTCTCGAATGCGGTAATGTTCCGAATCCGTTTCGCTAACCAAATTGTTATGTTAATCCAACGGCCAAAGGTTGCCAAAGGTTAATAGTCGAAAGTAAATTGTTATTAAGCAATTAACGAACTTTGATAGGTTCGTCTTTGAAAACAAATCAATTCTGAATATACAATTATACAGTATTCCGTATCTAACAGTTCATTGGTTGCTTGTATGGCTTTGAGACTTACTACAATATAAAAATATTATGCTCTATAAATAATATTACGACATTAAGTGACTGCTTAATTTAAATTAATCTGTAAAATATCTTCACGCCTTCCCACAAAAAGGTCCTCGAAGGAGTAGGCAGAGATGTATAGGCTATACCCACACACCTACTTTCCTCCAGAGTGTAATTTTGTGAAGATGGCGATACTATGCAGGTTTCCCTTCGATGTTTTCCTTCACCGTGAAGCTTGTGGTGTGACTAATCACTGTACTTAAGTTGAGAAGAAATCATTCGTACAGTTGGGACTCCTTAAGTTACTCCGTAATTGCAATCCTTGTATAGCAGGCACTCACAGCTTAATATATGAGCTAACGAATAATGTTTGTCAGTTACTTAACAATTAATATATTTTTAAGCGTATGCTGTTAATATGCCGATGTGTTCCTTTACTGCACTTAAATTTAGAAAAAAAAATTGTGGTTCTTCGCAATCTTGAACTTGCAGTCGGCTACTCAAACCACTCACCTACCACGACTCTCGGTTATTGATTGAAACATATTAACATTTTTGATGTAGCTGTTAGTTAAAACGTTATTAATAAACAAATGTTTATTCATTTGTTTATTAATATATATTATTATTTATAATTATTAATATATAAAAACTAACCTAACCACCATTTCTGCCACCATGCAAGTTCAATTTGAAAACCAAAATAGAATTCCAGAAACAAAATGAAATCGCACTTTTAATTAGTAAGAGTAAAAAAATACGTAATAACCCGTATCCAGTAGCCCGATACGGAGTTTCTTTTAAAATAATTTGGAGAAGAGCCAACTTGCAACTGGTGGTGGACTAAACATTAAAGCGTACACAATTAAATACTGCCCATTCTATTAAGTGCACTGGTTTTAAATGATAAGCATTGAATATTATTACCATAAGTGAGGAGGTAGCGGGTAATCTGACGAGGATTCAACACAGCTCTGGGTAGAATAACGTAAACAACATATACACCTCATGATACATTCACGCCTTCCCATTAGGGTCCTCGAAGGGTAGGGGTTCATTAGCACCCCCTTTTCGCTGGAGATATATTGAGGTGGCAATGCGATAGGTGACTCTATCACCGTTACTCCAGCGGAACTCGACATCTACGGCTTTAACATATACTTATGCAAATAAGAATTAAGAAAGTTCGTAGTTGCGCCTTCCCTTGTGTTATGTGTCTGTCGAAAAGAGTGATTAGCTGTTTTAAAAAGTAAGAAAAAACTGCCTATAGCATTGAACTAAATACCAGAAGATACCAGACTTAAATCGGATACTAACTGTCTCCAACATGATTAAACCCTTATTGTATGAAAAGAGGCTTATATTAGCAGATAACCGATGATGAGATGTCGAGCACCCTTAAGAGCACGTGTGATGAACACGCATATTGGCACATCATATTTGGATGTTCTCTTTAATATTTAAAGGTCACTGAAGGGGTAGGTAGTGTGTAGGATGTGTATAGGATGTACCGACCCAAAAACTCATTGAAACAGACGGGATTCGAACTTTAAATATTTGTGTTGCAGGCAGCTACTGGAACCACTTGGCCACCGCGGCTATCTTACAAAAAATATATAATATAGTTCCTACAGTACAAACTTTCCTTAGTTTGGGACTGGTTCAATTTGTATGGAATTTGTTCCGAAACATTATAGGAAAGTACCAGTCCAAATGAAGTTCATTGTAATCGAGTAAAGAGGAAACTTTGTCGCAAATAAAAGTATTTCCTCATATAAGTTTTCTAGTTAACTCTATAAAGTTGCCATGAGAGTTGACCCTTGGTGCCTTTTTATGGGTTCGCGGTCTGTTCGTTTATTGGCAATAACTTTAACACGGGGCACGTAAACTTTTTCGGGTTATAAGCTGTTTGCATTGTTACCTTGACTTTTACAAGTTGTAGTAAATATCTAGTAGGTAGTGCCACCTCTAAGGACTGGCCGAGAGGTTCGAGTAGTTGCTAGCAATATAAATTGCAAGTTTGGATCCCAACTGCACCAATGACTTTTTCTGAACTTAATTACAGTCAGTACAGTATTCTATTACACCACGAGCTTAACGGTGAAGGAAAACATCGAGAGGAAGCATGCATACGTCTGAGAAGAAATTTAAAGGCGTATGTATAGTCGTGTTTGAGTGACGGTGATGGACTCGCCATTTGTCACGTTGGCACCTAAAATATATCTTTGGCGGAAACTTGGTGGTGGGTGGTGCGTGCCTTTCGGGGTCAATTGTAGGAGTATGTGAAAATAATTGTTAAAAAAAATAACGTTTATTGTATTTTGTTTTGCTTATTTTTATTAACATTAACACAAAATATTTTAAGATACGATAAGTGACTTAATTATCAATTAGATAATTATCAGGAAGTATGACGTCACACTCAAAAACACAAATATATGCTTTTAAATAAAAACTTGATTCAACTATTGAAAGAACATTGCAAGTAAAAGAAAGTACGTATTTAAAATAATGATACTATCATTTAGTCATAAGTACTGAATAAAAATACAAATAATAAACCAATACAATTTATATTGAATCAGACGATGTAATCCGACCGAAGACTCATCTTCTCGATATATGGCTTGCAATAAAATATCGATACAGGGAATGGGAAGCAATCGGGAGGTACAGGAATCCCCAACAATCATAAGAAAAACTCATACGAATGAATATGGGAGAGATGGCAATCGGCATTCGGATTGTATGTCGTTATGATAATGGTATTCATATCTACATATTTATATATGTAGTACGAGATTTTCGGCGGGTATTATTTATAAGTATATAACTTCCCTTGTAACGACAATACACACTGGAACATTATATCTAATAGCGAAAATTGAACAGGTACTTTACTGTATACATGTATCCTCGCGCCTTCCCTCAAGGTTCCCCGAAGATGTAGGCAGAGGTGTAATAGGTAATACCCATACACGCACTTTCCGCCAGAGATATATTTTAGGTGCGGACGTGACAGATGGCGAATCCATCGCCGTTACGACTATACATACGCCTTTGAATTGCTTCTCAAGCGTATGCGTAGGGTTTCCTCTCAATGTCTCCTTCCCCAAAAAGCTCATGGTAAGACTAATTACAGTATGTGACTACTTAAGCTCAGATAAACTCATTGGTACAATCGGGAATTTAACCTGCAATATTTGTGTTGCTCGTATCAATATAAAAAATACAAGCTTATTCTATTAAGAAACGATACCAAATCGGTTTGATAATCGAATGGCTTGTAATCCTTACATTCAATTAAACGACCAATCCAACCATTAGTAATTCTAATACGACTTATGGAAGACGTAATGTATTGTGTTATTGAAGCGAATAAACAATCTACTTGCGTATTTTGATCGGTTCATTTCGGAGCAGACGAATGCTGAATCTCGATACGAATGAATGAACTCGATTTCGATTGCCGTAGTTGGGGGAATTGAAGACTTATTCTGTACTATTTATGTGCTTCTGCTTATATGCATATATTGTGAAAATGGTCTAGAGTAAATAATTTACACTATTAACGACTTAGTAGATGATTGAACTTGAGTAAACAAAAGTTAAGCGACTCAAGAAGTAGAAAACTGAAGAATGACAAATATCACAGTGCCATGACTATAATTTGATCGTCTTATTATTCGAAGATATAGCGTGCGACTTAAGGGCCAAGTTATGACCAAGTTTGAATAATGAATTGTTTCAATTAATGCGGGTGACGCGAAAGAGGGTTATAAAAACCAAAAAACTAACGCTCTACTCTTTCTGTCTACTCCTTGAGAGTTTCGGCGTGATGCTATAAAATATTTTTGTATTTAGTAAGGTATAATTACATATTTTACATATACGTCTGTTTTTTTTTACAACGTCCTCTTCCATTATGCTAACATATTTTTAGCAAAGGTTATTCTTGTTAAGCGCACAAGGTAAACGCACAAGGACGGGAACGTTAAGAGTACTCGAAACCGACGAGCATGTATGAAGAGACTGAAGAATGTGGACGAAGCGAAAGAGGTATGTAAGTCTAGAGAGAACTGGCGCTCTATACTCTCTGCCTACCCCGTTAGGGACTTGGCGTGATGATATGTATGTATGAAAGAAAGGTAAAAGCTTTGGTATAGTGATAACTTCCTTGCATATGGTAAGTCTAAATATTGAAGACGAAATCACAAAAACACTAATTTAAAAAATATCATGAGGAAATATTGAACGGCAAGGGAGCGACTACGAGAACGACGCGTATCGGCAGTGAATAGGCAACGGGAGGTTGAGTGAAATTGACAGATTTATTTGCGTTCGAATAAGCCCGGGATTGCGACTGCATGCATTTTTTACAACGAGAGTCGTGCTTGTCCAGACTAGACTGGCAACTCGACAAAAGTTACAAAATATATTGACTACAATTTGAAAAATATGCTACTAACAATTTGGCTGTATAGGTACTGAATTAGTTCAATCTATGAATTATAGTGAATATAGTGTGAGTGAGTGTATATAGTGAATCTCTGTGTTTTGCTACGGTATCCATATTAACGATTTTATTTCAATTGCGAAAACGGACCAAAGCATTATTTTGAACAGAACAATGAAAAGATTTTGCAATACACGTAATTCTTTGTAGATATGCCGCCAAGTGTAAGAATTATAAATGTGAAAATTTAACTGTATATTACACGAAGTAGATTTAACACAATAAAAAAAAATATCATTATATCATCACGCCCGCCAATAAGATTACCGAAAGTGTAGGCGTGAACAAAGGGTAGGCGTAACAATTCTTTCTCCACTGGACACATATTTTGCCAAAATGACACACGTTTCTAAAACACGACTTACTATATGTTTATTCCTAAACGTATGCATAAAATTATATATATTGAAGGTTCCTCTGTTTTTCGCTCAACTTAAAACTGTTTGTATTAATACTTAAGAAAAAAACAATAAAGAAACAAGTTACATAAATTAAGCACGAAAATGTCATGTAACCATTGGGGTTTTGCGTGTATTGTCGTAAAGTGTACCGCAGGCACCCCGCAATTTGCCATTAACGTGTGTGCTGTTTCAGCTCGCTATCTCAAACCAAGTTACGTCGGTCGTCGTGGTAAGGAAGCTAATTTCCCAGGAGATGTCGCGTATCGACACGCGGACTCAGCTCAAATATTGTGACATTGACTGCTAATTTGCAGCATATACGGATATTTGGTTTTACTTCAATGGCTAAGCTTCAAGCATAGCGCAGAAACCGCTCACTGATGTGCGTACCTTTCTCACAGTCAGTGTATAGTTGATAGCCACGCTAAGTCTTCATCAGTCCCTAATGCCAAAAAATAATTTTGTCACATGTGAAATTATCCCTAAATGAGTAGTCGTTAAAAAGGGTTCTCAAATTTCCTGGTTCCATGGCTCATCTAAATATAAACAATTCTTTCCTGAAATGACCTGGTTCAATGTTTGAGATTGAGCGATAATGATAGTTCTTTGTCCCCCGTGCTCAAAATGTTCCACTTCCTACTCAGAATGTATCAGCTACTGGAATCACAATAATAGATATCCTCGGAAATGCGGCGTCATACGTTCGACTATCCAGCTAGAAATAGCTCTGTTTTCAGGCCACCCGATTCATACGATCAAAAAGTTATCTAACTACTTACGGTGTATGCAGTGAAGCCGTGGTGACCAAGTGGTTCGAGTTCCAACACAAAGTTTGCAAGTTCAAATCCCGTGTTCTACTTTTAACTGATCGGAATATTGAGAAGAACACCTCTAACTTACTTTTGCCTTCAGTGGTTACACTATGACGTATCTCTATGTTTTAAGTTTAATTTTATATTATTTATATATTTTTATTAAAGAAAAGTTGTCATTATAGTTTACTAACCCATGATCCTTGTGGGTCGAAAGAAAAATAATCAATTTTATTTGTTTACTCCTCTTTCGCTTCGTAATACTGCAAAAATTTCATACATAGTACGCGTTCTGCACTGTGTCTGTGGAATGACTTGATCTTCAGAAACAAGTCATCCGTCATATTTGTATGTTTTATGGACCATTGCGTTCCGATACTCACCACAATAAATAATTGTGGATTCTGAATACAAGTCGGTATAGAAATCCATTTTGTCAACACACAATCAAACATTGTAACAACGACAGTGTAAACATGAAAATAAATGTATTTTTGCCAGTCCATTAACCTGACAGTAGAAGTGCTATGAACGTATTTTATGGCATTGAATTGCAATATTGTATTTCCTTTTAGCGGGATTTTGATTCGTCTTGTATACGAAGCACTCAATTTATTTGTACTTTAATTGTGATGTCAAAATTACTTATTAACCGTAAGAATAAATAATTGGTCTATGAATGTTCGCAACGGTCTACTGGTTGCGAAATCACCAGCGCCCTAATACGGTCAACAACGCGTGACTGAGACCCCTGCAGTTGTTGTACGCCGCTAGGATTACAAACTCACAAACGGCTTAGAACCACTAAGTCTGAGAAGAGACTTTACCTCCCAGCGTGTGTTCCCGTTTGTATAACAGAGAGTGTTCCAAAGAATTGTTCGAAGTGGGTAACTTCCACCATCTTCCACCGCACCTCATGCGATCGACGGGGAATGCATCCCCAAAGCTTGGAACCACAAAGGTCTCGCACTGCACGGCTCCAAGGAGTTTCCTTCCGCAAACGCTCAGGCTGTGGAATGAGCTTTCCGCTGAGGTTTTCCCTGGAGAGAACAGCATCGAGTTCTGTAATATGGGTTCAGGATACATCTGGTGCTGCAAGCGTCCATAGGCGGCAGTAAGCGCTTACCATCAGGCGGACCGCATTCTTGTTTGTTACCATAATGTTATAAAAAAATTAATAATAATAATAATAATAATCGTTTATTTCAGGCAACATACTACGGATACAACATACAACTAATAATACGGATTATTAGTTCCTGAGATAAGTGCGTTTAAATAAACAAACGGACATTGCCTCTTTATAATATTAGTATAGATTCCAACTATATTTTAAGAATGAAGTCCAGAATAAAATATTCGATGCAATTTGCCAATATATGTATACCATCTTTTTCAAACATAATGCATACGTATACATGTATGCCTGTATTTATAGGTAGGAGGTACGAGGGATTCGAGGAAGGCGGACCACTAAAACACTTTCATGGTTTTTCCTATGATATATACCCGCTGGGTAAGCTATACTCATCCGGGAATTGAAATTGATTTAAACGAGCTATGGATTTATTTATAGAGTCAGGGTTATTGGATTGAGGATTTGCCGTTACCATAAGTTAAGGTTACAGTAAAATAGCTATAACGTTTTCCAATCCAAGAGGTTTGTTCTTTTTGCTGCTAGCACATGACTTTCCCCAAATGTCATAATATATTTAAGAGGTATTCTGGGCAATCTATTTGACATATTTTTCTCAGACAGATCTCATTTCTTAGCTATGACTCACGATCATCTACTGTACATACGTAGTTGATTTAAGTCTTCCTCTTTTTCTGTTCAGTATACACAACAAAAGATAAATAAGTAGTTAGTATATGACAAATGTTCACAAAATGGGTTACAAAAGTATGAGGCTACAAACATTTGAGCTCTTCATAATCTTGCGTCCCTAGTACCTACATAATATTTTACGCAGCCCTCTTTAAATTGCCACTAACCTTGTGAAGTTTATTGGATTTATTAACGTAACGAACAGAGCACAACAAACAGCGTTTTGCCTCGTTATATCAAAGCCTGTGTTGGTGCGAGCTGACCGAACATACAATTCCATTACTCGGATTGCTGATGTCGCACGTTGCCAAATGTATTTACTAAAATTGAAACAAGAAAAGGTGCTCGTACAAAGCTATTTTTATGGTTTTATGGATCATAAGTGTATCTGATATATATATATAACTAGCTTATGCTCGCGGCTTCGCCTGCGTGGAGTTCCAAAAAGGAGCTTATGTATTTTCCTGCTAGAATCGGCCGCTATGCCGAGGAAGAGCATCATACTTTATAATATTAGAACTTAAATATATGGAATAAAGAATGTATCCTATATATGTATATAGGATATATATAATGTATCGTATATCAAATCGGTTCAGCCGTTTTGCCGTGAAAGAACCGCAAACATCTAAACTTATAAACTTTCACATTTATAATATTAGTAAGATAAATTCATTTTTAATTATATGCTAATTTAAAATCCATAAATACACTAGAACTAAAATAATAAGGTTTTTTTGTGTCTCTATTGTCACAAAATCGACTTTAAGCCATTTTGCAGTTTTAATGAAGCAAAACACAAAACTTTGTTTCCGAAAATCTGAATATTTTACAAAAAAAATATACATTACACATTAAGTAGATCACAAAGTACTTACCAATAACACCGTTAAAACTAAATATGCTAGAGCTTAATTAAGGACATAACTTTTTTCATATACTTTCCGGTCAACCGGTGGTCTATTTCACCTTTTTGTTAATACCTAAACCAAAATACTCGCTTACAACTATCTCTGACAATGGCATAAACATAAGTAATTCCGTAAATCCCTAGGCAAAAGGCGGGCGGCGCGGGGCAAATTAATGAGTGTCGAGCGGCAGCCGTTACTCACACGGGATTACCGTATAGGCTTCCTGTAAACTTACTTTATTACAAGGCCCGTATAGAAACATGAGGCTTCGATGTCCTCGATATTTTTGAAAGCTGAGGCAATACTTTTTACGTTAAATTTCTCTTACTCATCTTAACTATGGGTGTTATCTACACTAATATTATAAAGAGGAAAACTTTGTTTGTTTGGTTGTTTGGTTGTAATGAATAGGCTCAAAAACTACTGGACCGATTTGAAAAAATCTTTCACCATTCGAAAGCTACATTATCCACGAGTAACATAGGCTATATTAAATTGGACCCGATAGGTGGCGCTGCGATCGTGCAACGGGCAATTTAACTTTTTCACCCGAGCGAAGCTGGGCGGGACAGCTAGTTACTTAATAGAATGATAGACTTTTTTTGAATGATTTATTTCGCTTGCCCTTTTGTGCATAAGAGGTGCCTATTGGCTCCAGAGGTATACTAATCTATTTTGATGAAATCAACTTCATATACCAAATAAGGTTGAATATTCGAACACCGCCCGAGGCAAACGTTTGTGTGTTGTACATATTTATTTATTGTGTAAGTGGAACATGCACTTTAAGGGTGACTTTGAGTTACTTACTTATTTTTACTTCGTAGGAAAAAATTGTATCCCAATTCAAAACTTAACTCATAATTTACTGTGCCAACTTTACTCGGGATTACCGTATGGATATCCAGTAAACTTGCTATATTAGGTGGGCTGCAGTAGTTTCTTTATTTTGTTTTATTGTTACGCTAACATCAATTAATTTAACTTGAAAACTTATTTCGTTTCCGTCGCTGATGGATTTGTTTGCGCGGAGTTCTGACGCGGTTAAAGAATTTTCTACTGTAGAGCTCAGGGGTAGCTTAAACATTGTAATTGTGCATCGCATCGCAGTGAAAAGTTTTATATTTTAAGGAACATTTCATAATGCATAGTAAGTACTATAAAATGTAGACACATACGATCTTACTTTTACGGCTTGCTTTCACAAGCACGATTTGATAATCGATCAAATTACACTTGGATCTTGGATGGATTTAACTTTTTTATACCATGAATGTGGCAAGCAAAAAAGTAGAAAACACCTTAGCACGAAGGTTGCCACATTTAGAACATAGAACAGCTTAGGGTATGCGATTACTGAAATCTATAGGAATGGCATCGTTAGTGTATCTAAACTTAAAATAAAATCATCGTTATTATACTATTCAGAGCATGTACTTATAGTTATATATGACAGCAAAACTTAACAGCCACATTTGCTAGAAGCTTCGATCGCAAGCACATCCGGTAAGACCCACGTAATTATTATTTCCAATCGCAATATACGTCTAGCCGGGAACGAGTGCAATCGGTCGACCGTCGAAAGGCAAAACAAACCGAAAACGACACAATAGTTGATATCAAACCTTTGTGTCACAAATACTCCTTTCAGGAAAAAGTGTAGACATCAAAGAATCAAAGACAAATGATACCATTACGTTCACAAAGAACCTATCTCACCTATAATAAAATAAGTAGTTTACCGACTTTATAGCCCTTCCGGTTTCGCCTGCAAGCGCTTTTTGTGTAAACATGTAAATGGGATACGGTTTCTATTGTTCCTCATTTGATATTCCTGTTTTTGTTTTCGTCACACTCGCTTAAGAATTCACAAGTTCTTGTGTGTGTCATAAATGTATTCGTACCTTCGAAATGAGGCATGCGGCGTGAAATTTCACAAAGCTTCAACGCTCGTATAACCTCCTGCGATAAGGACACCATATTGAGCTGAGTAGAAATGTTTTGAATATAAGCCCCTATGTAAGCTTACATAAGTGGGTAAGCATTTTGTTCTAATTCTATTACCGTCGTAATTACTGGATCAAACCTGATAAATCATAAACAAAATCTTTCAAAATAATTTCATTATTATTTATAGAACAATACGAGTCTAGTAATAGTCTCCGGTTGAAAATGTACGTGATGTCCTGGAAGATGTTCATATATATACTTACGTGGGCGAAATAATTACGATTCTGTTTATAACAACGTTCTCTATAATTTCGCATTTTAATCATCAACAATATTTGGGTTTGTTTATACTTTTAAGACTTACGCAAACGTCAAGCACCCCTTTTACTGTCGTTACATTTGACCAAATTTCTTAAAAAACAAAACACTTGTTTTCCTGTTTTTGTCGAAGTCAAGTGACGTCGATCGCCAAAAGCTTGTCAATAGGGAGGATAAAATTTGATGGCGCTCCACTCCCGTCTGTAGCCTCGGGCAAAGCACTCACTCTTATTAATGGCATGGCATATGACCCAATTTTAAGTGTACGCTTCAACGTTTCCACTTGACGTTGAAAAATTGAACATAGTAGATTTTAAATTTAATTTTGTGGAGCCTGACTATAAAATACATGCAAAATAATAAGATATTTCTTGTTGTATTGACGTACTAAATAAATGTATATTAACAGGTTTAATCAATATTCTAGTAATAATTATATCCGATTATCGGTAACGACTCTTTCACGTTGACACCTAAAATATATCTCTGGCGGATAGTGGGTGTGTGGGTACTACCTATACACCTCTGCCTACCCCTTCGGAGACCCTTATGGGAAGGCGTGAGGATATATTATTATCAATATCTTAGTTAAATGGCACTGCTTCCGAGCAGTGTAGAGTTAGGTATTATATTAGGTAAGAATATGGTGTTTTACGTCAAGAGTGCTCGAAACCGACGAGCATGTATGAAGAGACTGATGAATGTGGACGAAGCGAAAGAGGTATGTAAGTCTAGAGAGAACTGGCGCTCTATACTCTCTGCCTACCCCATTAGGGACTCGGCGTGATAAATATTGTGTTTTAATACTTAGGACTTACAATTATATTATTTATAAGAAGCATCTAATACAGTGTGTGGATGTTACCTATACACCTCTGCCTACCCCTTCGGGGACCCTTGTGTGAAGGCGTGAGGATATATATATTTTTATTATATCTAATACGATAACCAAAACGCAAGTCTTCTCAAATTCACCATTGTTGACTGGAGGGACCCAGTGTTTGTTTAGGTAACTAAGTTTGACTCTCCCAGTTCATTGACCAAGTATTCAACTTTACACAATGTTGTCAAAGGACACATGTCAAACAAACTTTAGTCATAACGTTGTTTCAAATTAAGGGGGTAAGTAATTATCTATCACTTAGTTGAATAGGTTACGTTAGAAATGTAACTAATGGACTGAAAGTTTAGCAAAAACTTAAATTTATGTGAAAGTGCACTTTGCTAACATGTGGTGAATGAACCTACTATGTCATGTTAACAAAGATGATGGCTTCAAAGCTAAGACAATCGCGTGTTTTGTGTTCTGAATTCAACTAGGTAAACTTATCTTAGTTTTTATCTTAACTCCTTCACACAAGCGTGCCCGAAGGATTGGCAGAGAGGTAATTAGTACCCACACACGCACATTCTGCCGGAGATATATGGCTGGCGATGGAATAGCCATCTGTCTAGTGTATCTTGACTTTGGGTGCTAACGTGACAGGTGGCTAGTCGATCACCAGTGCGGCACGACTATTCATAAGTCTCTTTGAATTTCTGATTCTAATTTATTTCTCATTAAGCCTCTGTTCAGTGATTAGATCAGGGGTATCTAATCACTGAAATTACGTTCATAAAAACGTTCATAACAGTATGTTTTGTATTATAAGCAACTATATGAACATTCGGCCACGATGGCTCTTAGGTAGGTATATGACTTTTTAAACATTTATAGCTGCACAGTCAAGTGGATTCACAAAAAAATCTGCTAACAGTGTTTAACTGTTTCCTTTTGATGAGTAGATTAATATACTAATCAAATCATCTTTGGAAAATATGTCCATATGTCCCAAGTCGTTCTAGAAATTCAATGACGTTTATAAAGTCTTTCTATAGAGACTGTGACCGACAAGCCATCTATTATGCTGGCTAATAAACATACTGTCAGCGCAAGCAGGGCCAGTAGGAAATAGCTCCTAATATTATTTGAAATTATTTTAGTCCGAATCACAAACACTTGACAATTTAATATATACATATTTAGTTATAGGTATATTAAAAAGTAGCTTTTACTCGGGTGTCACCATAAATCATGTTGAGCAATTTGTCACATTTGCATAACACCATTAATACATTTCGCAAGTCAACGCAATCTTCAGGGCAGTGTCCAAGTCGGGAACCGAACCCACGCACCTGATTTGCAACATCTCTGAGTAGGTAGGTGGAACAGCGCTATGTCACTGATCATAATGGCGTTGTTCTGTAATATCAATCACAATAAAATCAGTCCACTAGTTTGCATTTCTTGTAGTATTGTATAGCCACTGAAATTTTAACCTTAAATTAATAGATATTGTGTACTTATTTGATTGTATTATGCATAATTGTTTTACCATAATGTATTGTAAGTTTATATATTTGGATGAGACCATAAGATGTACATATATGTTTGTATATAGACTGAAATTGCTGAAAATATTAATTTAAGTTGATATTATACAATATGACGTATGATAAAAAACATACTCGTCTTTCAACGTTCTAAAACACTAGGTACTATAATGTGATTTAATTGAATGAAAAAAATATTGAGGAAAATCATAATAGGTTTAACAGATTTTATTCGCAATTTGATTTCATGACTGACATGATTGATAGTAAGGTGTAGCCGTCTATGGACGCTTGCAGCTCTCTGGGTATATTGTCCTAGATATGTACGTAATTGATTAAAAGTTTACACCATTTGTACATAAAGCGTTTAAAATAAAATTTCTCAGTTCATTTAAAACGTGTTTTATTAAGGTATACATAATTATGATATATATGGGTCACTGAACATTAACATTTTCAAATTATGTTTGTACACAAATAAATCCTGTCTTTGCTTGTTTATTTATGCTAAGCCGAGCGGTGTTACGATTGATTTGATTCGGTTGCGGCTTAGCTGGATTAAACCAGACCGAGCCAGTCTCTTGAGAAATCAATCGAAGAATTTATATCTGCAGTCAGACTACATAATTACGTTTAGGTACTAATACTTACAAACAAAGCTGTAAGAATACAAAAGCCATCATTATTAAGGAAGTGGACAAAATCGTTGGTAACCAATACGTAAGTCAAAACGGTTTCAATATGAAATCACATTCTAAGCGAGGAAGGGCCAGTGAATGCTTCCGAAGAAAAATACCATAGTATAGAGTAGCAACTCCACCTTATAAAATATCACAGCTAAATGGCATTACACTACCCATAGGTAGCAACCCAAATAGCAATGTTTGTTCCTCTATCACGCAAAAACTATAGTACGGAATTGTATGAAATTTTACCCAAAGCAGAAGATGGAAGATCTTATAGTGGAAATCAAATATTACGCGAGTGAAACCGCGGGGCATATGTAGTAATTCATATTATCAAATTAATGTGTCTATTTCAATATACTATACCAAGCACATGGTACACACATAAATCAAGATACCAGTATAGTATTTATTACGCTGCGACTTGTGGTTGCAGTGACAATATTAGGTCGGACAACCTGTAGCCTTATCTGATCGTTCGCGTTACCATATCTAGCTTTGATATACGAGTACGTTCACATTTCGCCCGATTTTGTTTCCTACTGTAATTTGCAGGTTGTCGAATGATAAACAGCTGTAATCGGTGTAGGAGTTTGTTTACAAATAGTTACTCGTTAACAAATAATCTAGCCTAACGAAATGTATGTGTTAAAGATAGAAAATTAACTGCTTAAGCTGTATCAGTATTTACCTGCTAAGAATCTGGTGGGTAAGATAATTTAAACAAATATTTTATACGCAAATAAAGTTGAGTGGTTCAAGTTGCTTAAAAAATCAAGATTTTGCATCGAAACCCGGTTTGTGTTAATGTTTTTTGCACTTAAATCGGTACTGTAATTAACAACACAACACCAAAACCTTTGCAGTGAAGGTAAAAACTCGTAAGAAACAAACGAGGTTTGTGACATTACCTTACCAGACACCAGAAAGTTACTTGAGACTTCATCAATATATGTAGTAATTCTAGATAGAAAATGATTTATAAAAACTTTTGTGACTAACTAATTTAATAATCTTGTCTCATAACAAAGAAGAAGTGCGAATGCAGTAAATTTTCACGCGCCTTATGAAATTAGCATATACATTCAAAACGCAGCGTCTGCTGTGTGTAAGAAATGTACCGCTGGCTTGTAGGTACCTATATTGACATAATGTACTAAAAGCTCTGATAATTGTAATTGTCGTAGTTTTAGCGAATTACTAAAATACAAGGGACCTGGAGGGGTAGGCATAGATGTGTAGGTATTACTCACACGCCCCCATTCCGCCGAAGATATATTTCAGGTGCCAACGTCAGCCTTAGCTTTTTATACCTGTTCTACCAAGCTAGCTGTGTGTGTTATGTATCTTTTAACATTTTTTTGGGTAGAGGTAACGTAAAGGTAGAACAAATTACCCAACAATGGTTTTCTGTAGACATAGCATAGGTCGCAAAGCATCATTGCTTAACTGAGTAATTTCCTTAGCGGGATGTAATTAAAACTGAACAGGGTCGTGTGCTCACCCTAATATACACTGTGTGAATGAGAAGGGTAATATCAGACGTAGTGATCCGTTTTAATGAGGCTACATTATGTTGACTTTATGTGAAGAGAACAGCACAGGTAGATACCTAAGTTTGCGTTGGTGAAATTGCTCAATTTGTGAGAGTGACATTGTGAGACAAGTCATAAATGCAGTTTTAAAGTTACGTCGTATCGTATGTAGGATAAAAGTCATGATACTAAATGTAATTTCTTCTGTTATGACTTTTCTACGTTAACCACGAGTGCGTCTACGTGGATCATAAACGTGACAGGAACGCGCTTTATGTCTAATGCGAATTGTTACTCAGAACCAGTTTAAAACCCACCTATTTCTATCAAAACCCTATCGAGATACCCATAATTTTATTATAGGGTGTCAATATATGTAATTACTTCCGTTTCACCATTAATCTTTCTAGATCGATAAAAGGAAAAGTTCAAATTCATTAAACTACGACCCTCAATGAACCCCTTTTAAATTAATGAAAGATGACTTACCAATTGTAGGCTCTCTATTCATCAATATTCATAAATGTGTTTTAGGTATACCATAATTACCTCTATAGAGCACTCACTGTTATGCTTCAATTGGAAATATGAGTTTGTAGGTTTTTTTAAATGTTACTTATTTATTATTTTCAATCGATCATCGAAATTTTACATGCATTTCACCATACCGACTCTGGAGAATGTATCTTTAATTCGAATATGTTCCTAAGGGATAGAAAATTTACTATTAATTAGCCGGTGGTCGGACAAAAACTCAACCTACTGATAAGAATCAATTACAACATGATGATTGGAATACATAAAAAATAAGGAAAAGAGACCTCTTGTATCGTGGAAGAAAATCTTGTACCTCAAACACCTTAACCAACAAGCAAAGCTGCGACCAAAAGCTAGTATATTATTTTATAACGTAATAAGTTTTCCTTACTGCAGAGCTCGTGGTGTGACGTCATAGTACTAAATAAATACCTACCTTGGGACACTTCCACACAAATTTTCATACCCTAAAATTAAACAAAGCTTCTGCTTTGGTAACCACACAACGATATATTTACTTAGATAGATACATAGGACATCCACGACTGAGGTACAAATACTCGTGTTCATTACACAAATCTCAGCGTGAGTCGAACTCGCGACCTCAAGTTTCGCAGTCTAGAGCTGTAACCACTAGGCCAGACGGCCGTCAAA
>JACCPG010006553.1:0-11153 GCA_016069955.1 Drepana arcuata | reverse complement strand
GAAATCACAAACTTTCGAACGAATGACACTTTTCTAACTACGAAGAAATTATATCTACCTACTCGATTCAATTTCGTTACTTCAAACTAATGACCAAACCTATGTATAAAAATTCCAGACAACCAACACCTTATTTCTAAACAATTCGGAACTCACAACGCCATCTATCGAATATGAAAGTCAACTTTCGTTCTATTTTGGTGTTTCAAGTAACTGAATTGCGTGCGTGAGAAATTTTTAATACATATTATCTAATATCTCTTGATAGAGTGACCCGATTGCGATGAAACAAAAACTAAGTAATACCTCTAGCTGCGAACAATTATTGCGCATAAAAGTTATCTACATTGGTTTCGTATATTTTACGTGATACGTGAACATGCTTGCAGACAAACAGACAAACAGACAAACAGACAAAAATTCCAAAAATGCTGGAAATGGGTTCTGTTGGTTATTCTTAAACACCCTAGCAATTTTTTTTTGAAATATATTCGATGTACAAAAACGATTTTTCTACAGATTTATTATATGTATAGATATGATGCACGGTTGAAACCACGGTCATACCTAGTTAAAATATAGAAGAGAGATTTTAAATAAAGACTTATTCCAGGGACTCCACCTATATCTTCTTATATTGTATTGTTTGCATAACTGGTTTCCCGTTCGATTTCGGAGCTACCCGACTGGGGCAGGACCTCCACCTTATAGAAGTCCGTAGCCAAATAACACAATTTTTTGAGTTGTGTTCCTGATGAATAAGGTTACCAATAATGAGCTGCTCGGGGAGGGGGAGGATTGCTTGGATGAAAATCTAAGACTAATCTTATTATGCTTCCAATACAGTATAGCTCTCCGAATATGGAGTGGCAACGCGCAAGTGATAACTCGCCAGAATAGTAAGCTTGATTCTTCTCCATGAACAACCTGGTATTTATGAGCAGTTGGTGGAGAAATGCTTGATGATAGATGAGATTAATGATGGCCAAATCTTGGCGTTCGCATTTCGTCCCCAATTCAGACGTAATCAAACACTTTCTGTTCCAAAGATCCAATAAGCAGAATATTCGATTAGGCCGTTCCTAATCGCCGGATCAGTGTGACGGGATGGTAACACGGCGTTAATCCCGCAATTTTACCGAAAAAGGTCTGATTACTTTAATTGATTACCAATGCCTCGCGTGGCACCAATGGCAAGGATATATTTATTCAGGCTTTTTTCCTAAGAGAGTCTTGTGCGAAAAGGGTTTGATCTTTGCGGTCAAAAGTAAGTATATGATTTTTGCTCGGACCTAAATTTATGTTGAAAAAAACGTTAATGTATCCTTCTTCTTACAAATGTGAGGATATTGCTCCTATTTCACGTAAAAACTGATTAACGGAATCTTATACAATTTGGCAGAGAGAAAGACTGTAATGCTGATTCTCAGGGCGAGATGTGTTCCACCTGACCCTAGTTATATCTCTCCCACACAGTTGGAGAACACAATTGGAGTTTTGCTTTAGTGCTAACGTTTAGGAAAAGCGTAGAAAATGCAGAGGCAGACCTACGGGAACTAACTAGACCAATTCGATCGGACACTCAATGCGAACGTGAAGAGAACTCGAAATCGGCGAGTATATATGAAGGGTCTGCTGAATGTGGACGAGACTAGAGATGCAGTATGCGATAGTCGATGCGGACTAGAGAGAACAGGCGTTCTACACCCCGCCGTGGGAGAATGGGCTAGTTATATGTATGTATGGCAAGAAATATTAATCAATAAGCTGACCCATCCTCCCCTAAAGCTAATTGTCCGCAAGCTATTGTTGGGCCCCGGCGCTGCGTGAATTATAGTCATCTATTATTAGTTGTTTGGACAATCATTCGCAATTCCGATGCAGTTACAACTAGATATGTCGATTCTATTATGCATTTAGGCTTACGTATGAGGATAGTTGTATAATGAATGAACTATTCAGCTTCCCTTACGGGGTCATTACAGTCATTAATCAGACCGAGGGACTCAACGCCATGCTCACTCAGCACACACATGTAGATGTATTCTTCGATAGGAGGGAATTTATAGGATGCTGACATTCTTGGACGGTCAGACGTCGTCCCAAAGTTAAAATTAGGTATTATAATTTATATATATCCTCACGCATTCCCACAAGGGTCACCAAAGGGGTAGGCAGAGGTGTATAGGTACTACTCACAAACCCACTTTACGCCAGAGATATATTTTAGGTGCCAGCGTGTCAGATGGCGAGTCCATCGCCGTTACTCAAGCACGACTATACATACGCCTTTGAATTGCTTCGCAGACGTATGCAGGTTTAGCAGCCTGCAGCCTGAGCAGTTGCCTGCGACACAAAGATCGCAAGTTCGAATCCCGACTGTACCAATGAGTTTTTCTGAACTTAAGTACAGTGATTAGTCACACCACGAGCTTTTCGGTGAAGAAAAACATCGAGAGGAAACCTGCATACGTCTGAGAAGAAATTCAAAGGCGTATTTATAGTGTCGTGCTTGAGTAACGGCGATGGACTCGCCATCTATCACGTTGGCACCTAATATACCCCTGGCGGAAAGTGTGTGGGTATTACCTATACACCTCTGCCTACCCCTTCCGGGACCCTTGTGGGAAGGCGTGAGGATATTATATTTTCGTGTACAATAGCCAAATAGCCTTAAAGCTCTTTAAAAAGCGAAGAGGATGACCATTAATTGGATAATGCTCTCATCAGCTACCTGAATATGAACGCAGATCGGTAATTAGCGCAATTGGTTCCGGCCATACCGTGCTTCCTTTGACGTTCGGACAATGCAATTTTCCGGATATCCCCATTGTAGGCCGATACGCCATCTCTTTATATCGCCATGTTTGATGTCAGTGTCGATTTAAGGACACGACATCTATTATGTACTAATAAGTATTGTAAAGAGGTTTGTTTGTTTGTAGGCGCTAATCATAGAAATACTAACCCGATTAGAAAAATAAAATGTTTTAGATATATAACCTCATCATAGGAGGTTATATAATGTATAAATGTATTTTTTTTTACAATACCACACAAATTGGTCGTAGCCTCAAATTAAGCATAGCTTATGTTATGGTAACTGGACAACGATATATTTACTTATATATATAGAACGGTAGAGGGGAAGAGAGGAAGAGGAAGACCAAGATTAACATACATGGGTCAGATCAAAGAAAAAATTTCTCTCATGACGTATAAGGAGGTCAAAGGAGGTTGCGCTGGACAGAAGCGAATGGAGGGGACTGCATCAGAGACGCCGACAAGAGCCCAGCTCTTAAATTTTTGATGATAGATAGATATTTACATAAATACATAGGACACCCAAGGCTTAGGTACAAATAATAATATTCATCACACAAATATCTGCCCTCAACGGGATTCGAACCCGCGACCTCAAGTTTCGCAGTCAGGAGCTCTAACAGGTAGGCAGAGAGTTCTCTCGAGACTAACATTCCTCTTTCGCTTCGTCCACATTCATCAGTTGAACTGCGGTCTAACTCTGCCTTTATACACACACATTTTTGTTTTGTATATCTGTTTCGTCAATCCTTCTTCGCATTATTTAAAATACATAATAAAAGCCGTGGTGGCCGAGTGGTTCGAGCAGTTGCCTGCGACGCAAAGGTCGCAAGTTCGAATCCCGACTGTACCAATGAGTTTTTCTGAACTTAAGTACAGTGATTAGTCACACCACGAGCTGAACGGTGAAGGAAAACGTCGAGAGGAAACCTGCATACGTCTGAGAAGAAATTCAAAGGCGTATGTATAGTCGTGCTTGAGTAACGGCGTTGGACTCGCCATCTGTCACGTTGGCACCTAATATTCCTCTGGCGGAAAGTTGGTGCGTGGGTATTACCTATACACCTCTGCCTACCCCTTCGGGGACCCTTGTGGGAAGGCGTGAGGATATATTATATTATATATATTATTATATTATACATAATAAAAGTAATAAGCCTAAAATGATAAAACAAAATCAACAAGTAGACCTCTGAACAGGGATTGTCCGGCCTTAATGAACTAATTTGAGTCTAAACTATTAACAGGTTTATCTAGTTAGTTCAATACGAGTAATCCTAAGTTGACAATTCAATTACATTCGACAAGCCCGAGGGGCTTGGAGCAATGAGCCGATGTTGCGGGACGATATTGAAACAATATTACACTTATATGTACGTGGCGGTTGATTAGTAAAGGTTAATTGATTTCTGTTCTAATTGTAGCGGGAATTGGCAGTAGGCGCGATCGTGTTTTGTTTCATGGGATACATCCATGTCAGGGAAAAATGAGCTTTATACAATGTATATAGGGACTAGTTACGTGTATTTGTACGTGCGAATGAAAACCTACTCTTTTATACAGACACTGTAAATTGAGAAGAGTTTCAAGAGCTCTTGATCATTTGTATATAGTGATTGGGGGTGATGAGATAAAAGTTCAAAAACACTCGTTGCAGCTTAAAGCTTAATATTTCGTAAAAGGAGCCCTAAATCGAAAAGCTTTCTGATCATACCCCTATAATTAATATATTTATATATTATATATATAATATATATCGATATGCCACACAACAGGAATGGCGAAAAAATTTTTTTGTATAATATTTTTTTCTTTTTTATACCACTTGGGTGGCAAACAAGCATGCGGTCCGCCTGATTTAATATTAATATTACATGTACTAGAATACCAAAATACAGTTCTGAAATACCAAGCGTCTCTGTGCTAACCCGCGGACAGACGGACATGGTGAAACTAAAAAGGTTCCTCGTTTACTACGAAATAGGAATCCTATAATAAAAAACCGTAACAAATTGAGCGGGACCGAGTCCGGCCGAGAATTGCCGAATGAAATATGTTCGGGTCGGCCAGTTGACAGGTGGTGAGCGAATGTAGTCCGAGAAAAATGGCTGGAACGCTACGAGCATACGAGCACTATTTTCAGTTGCGGGATTGTATACTCGGGGCCTTTCATGAAAACTTGACGGATGGATAGATTAGTTATTTCGGCCTGCAGCGTAGGCATTTACTGAGCGCTATACATATATAACGCAAGCCATGCCCCGCGTTAAATTTGAATTAATTATTCATTTATTTCTGGAATAAAACTAAATCTATACATATTATAAAGAGGAAAGATTTGTATGTGAGTGTGTTTGTAAGGAATTGGCCTACAAAGTAATGGACAGATTTCAAAAATTCTTTCACACAAAGGCTATTTTAATTTCATACATACATACATATCATCACGCCAAGTCCCTAACGGGGTAGGCAGAGAGTATAGAGCGCCAGTTCTCTCTAGACTTACATACCTCTTTCGCTTCGTCCACATTCATCAGTCTCTTCATACATGCTCGTCGGTTTCGAGTACTCTTAACGTTCCCGTCCTTCAGAGTCCGATCTATTTGATCCAGGTAATTTTAATTTCAAGAAAAAAAATGTATGCCAAAATGTATAAAAAATAAATGTCCACCCATGCGAAGCCGGGACGGGCCGCTAGTATCCTATACATTGAGCTGGCCGAGTGGTTAGATTTGTTGCCTGTAACACAAATATCCCAAGTTGAAATGCCGACTGTACCAATGAGCGTTTTCTTAACTTAAGTACAGTGATTAGTCACACCACGAGCTTGACGTTGAAGGAAAACATCGACAGGAAACCTGCATACGTTTGATAATAAATTTAAAGGATAGTCAAGCTTGAAAACTGGAAATCGACTCGCCATCTGTCTCTTGGCACTTAAAATATTTCCAGTGAGGGTACTGCTTACACACCCTTGTGGGAAGGCGTGAAGATATACATAGACGCCTTCCCACAAGTGTCCCCGAAGGGGTAGGCAGAGGTGTTTAATTATATAATAAGTACACGTTTACATAAATATTGTATTGTATTTTATTGTTTATATATGTTTACGTTTACATATTATCACGCCGATTCCAAGGGTAGGCAAAGAGAGTAGAGAGCCAGTTCCCGCTAGGCTTAAATATCTCTTAGTTTTTATTGTAATATATGTTTGTATGTATTTAATAATTGGTGCCGTGGTGGCCGAGTGGTTCGAGCAGTTGCCTGCGACGCAAAGGTCGCAAGTTCGAATCCCAACTGTAGCAATGAGTTTTTCTGAACTTAAGTACAGTGATTAGTCACACCACGAGCTTTACGGTGAAGGAAAACATCGAGAGGAAACCTGCATACGTCTGAGAAGAAATTCAAAGGCGTATGTATAGTCGTGCTTGAGTAACGGCGATGGACTCGCCATCTGTCACGTTGGCACCTAATATACCTCTGGCGGAAAGTGGGTGTGTGGGTATTACCTATACATCTCTGCCTACCCTTTCGGGGACCCTTGTGGGAAGGCGTGAGGATATATTATTATTATATTATTATAATATAATAATTAATTATACAGTAACTATGGCGCCCCAACGGGATTATATCGAATTATCTCCGAGCTTTGTACAAGCTTCGTTATCTGCTCTACAAGTGTATTTGCGTTCAAATTAAATTGGACTAGATCTTCAGTATGAACATACAAAGGTATCTTTTATATATCTTCACGCTTCTTAAGGTCCCTTGAAGGGGTAGGCAGGACCACTAGAGACATATTTAGGTGCCAATGTGACTGTGAATTCCATCGCCGTTACTCAAGCACGACTATTGCGTATACGCCTTTGAAGTTCTTCTCAAACAAATGCAGTTTTCCTCTCGATGTGTTCTTTTGTAATGCTCGTGTTGTGACTAATTATTGTACTAAAGTTCAGAAAAACTCATTGGTATAGTTAGGATTCTAAATTGCAATCTAAGTGTTGCAGGCTAACTCTAAGTGCTCGGGCTTGAAACACTCGACCTGTCCTTGAGCGTCCGATCGATTTGAACCAGGTAGTTGGGACGTGGTCTTCTTCTGCCTCTTCTTGCACACGCTTTTGCTTGGTATATCCGGTTCGTCAATCTTTCTTCACTAATCCTTTCTAAATGACCACTTCCACCTTCTACCACCGCACCTCTCGCCATCGACGGGGAATTCATCCCCATACCTTGGAACCACAAAGGTCTCGCACTGTGCGCTTCCAAAGGAGTTTTCTTCCGCGAACGCTCAGGCTGTGGAATGAGCTCCCCGTTGAGGTTTTCCCTGGAGAGTACAGCATGGAGTTCTTCAAGAAGGGTGTGAAAAGATTCCTGCAGGGTCGGCAACGCGCGCGTGATACCCCTGGTGTTGCAAGCGTCCATAGGCGGCGGTAACCGCTTACCATCAGGCGGACCGCATGCTTGTTTGCCACCCAAGTGGTATGAAAAAAAAATGTTCAAACCAACGTAACATGCCTATCTTTATCTTTACAACCACACTCTTCTTCACGCCAGGAGAGTGCGATTGTAATTTGCGAATATCTTCATTGCGGATTCGATATAACACATAATTTAATTTCGAATTTTATTGAAAACTTTTATTTATTCTAATATCCTCACGCCTTCCCACAAGGGTCCCCGAAGGGGTAGGCAGAGGTGTATAGGTAATGCCCAACACCCACTTTCTGCCAGAGGTATATTACGTGCCAACGTGACAGATGGCGAGTCCATCGCCGTTACTCAAGCACGACTATACATACGCCTTTGAATTTCTTCTCAGAATTTTATTTATTCATTAGTATTTATTGTTCCTTTATGTTAATTATATAAGTATGAATAATATATTCGTGTTTCAAGCTTACATTCTAACATTTTTGTTTCAGATATTCAGTTCAAATGGAATGAAAATCAGTAAGTGCTAATTTGACGACCGTCTGGTCTAGTGGTTAGAGGTCCTGATTGCGAAACTTGAGGTCGCGGGTTCGAATCCCGCTGAAGGCGGATATTTGTGTGATGAACACGAATATTTGTACCTTAGTCTTGGATGTCCTATGTATTTAAGTATATATCTATCTATATAAGTAAATATATCGTTGTCTAGTTACCATAACACAAGCTCTGCTTAATTTGGGACTAGGTCAATTTGTGTGGAATTGTCCCAGGTGTTTATTATTTATTATATTTACGATTCGAATTTCAACGCGATATTGGTGCCCACTTATCATATGGTAGTGAATACTGGGTACGTCAGAGGAAGAATAATTGCAGTCGAGATGGGTTCCATTCGAAAAATGTGCAGCGTAATGATTTTAGATCGAATCCACTATGGATTCAATTTTGCAGACAGCTAATTGAATCACCCGGCCACCACGGCTCTTCACTCGGGAATCTATCTATATTATATAAAAATGAATTGATGTTCGTTAGTCTCACTAAAACTCGAGAACGGCTGAACGGATTTATCTTATCTTAGTCTTGATATGTTCGTGGAGGTCTAGGGAAGGTTTAAAAGGCGAGAAAAAATTGAATAATTACGAATAAGTTTGATAAATCTTAAGTTTTGTCACAAATTAAGTTTTTGAACACACCATAATATTTGACATTAGATTTGACAACCAACTAATATGTCAATCATTCTGTCGCACTTCAGAACACGGAGATTTGTGGCAAAAAAATAAATACATGATGTGTCGAAAATAATAATAAAACTTCATGCTTCATTAAAAAGATGCCTTTTTATTCAACAAGTTTTGTTTGTTTTGAAATTAATTTATACAAAAGTTTAGGTCTTTTATTTATCGATTGAGGCAGTACGAAGTCTGCCGGGTCAGCTAGTATAGTAATAATAATTTGTAAACAATGAGCGCGCAAATCACCCTCAATTGCCAGTGACATGCCCAAAGTGAGTTTCAGAGGTCCCAATTAATATTTCATCCGGAGTCTCAGGTTTCATTAGCTCCCCGCTGAATTTTTAATATACCAGTCGCGCAGGCCTGCTCGGATTGGATCCCTTAGCCCGTGTTGACTTAACTTAAATTACGACCATAATCACGGATTGACTATGTACGCGTTGCTGTCGAGTTATCTTTATATATATGTTTCACGTGTGGATGTCACGTGTGTATATCAAGAGCCGTGGTGGCCGAGTGGTTCGAGTAGTCGCCTGCGACACAAAGATGCAAGCTCAAATCCCGTGATTAGTCACACCTCGAGATTTACGGTGAACGCAAACATCAAGAGGAAACCGGCATACGTCTGAGAACGAATCAAATGCGTATGAATAGTCAAATCAATCAAATCAAAACGTGCTTAAGTAACGGCGATGGACTCGGCATCTGTCACGTTGGCACCTAAAATATATCTCTGACGGAAAGTGGGTGTGTGGGTATTACCTATACACCTCTGCCTACCCCTTCGGGGACTCTTGTGGGAAGGCGTGAGGATATATTATTATTATTATAATTATATATACGATATACGACTTCTAAGCCCAAGCAAGTTCGACTCAAAGCAAAGTCGGTGGAGTGTGGCCGACCTAGAAGCGGGTAGTTGAACCATAGAGTAAGGAGCGGTGCTCATTAAAGGATTCGTGTAGAGCCATTACACATGGATTAAAACTGAATTACTTACCAAGTTATGCCTCGCGGTTTTATATAATCTTTTGTTATACGAGCTAGTATTTATTTTCCTCGTGAAATACATTTCGGACAAACATACATTTATTTATCACGCCGAGTCCCTAACTGACTAAGCAGGGAGAATAGAGCGCCAGTTTTCTCTAGGCTTACATACTTTCGCTTCTTCCACATTCATCAGTCTCTTCATACATGCTCGTCGGTTTCGAGTACTCTTAACGTTTCCGTCCTTCAGAGTCCGATCTATTTGATCCAGGTAGTTGGAACGTGGCCTTCCTCTGCCTCTTCTTGCACACACTTTTGCTTTGTATATCTGTTTCGTCAATCTTTCTTCACTCATCCTTTATAAATATCCAAGCCAACGTAACATGCCTTCTTCATCTTTACAATCACGCCAGTTGTTTTGCGAATCTTTACATTGCGGATTCGATCTAAAATCGTTACCTCGCAATTTTCTATGGGAGCGCATCTCATTTTATTATTCAATGCTTTTTCTAATACCATTATATATCTCTAGTGGGTGGTGGGTGTATTACCTATAGACCTCCCCTTCACCTTCGGGGCCCCTTAACCTTGACCGGTAAAAAATTGACAAAGTTTCATACAAACTTTCATCCCCTATTTTATCCCCTTGGGGGTAAGAATTAATCAAAATTATTTCTTAGCTGATGCCAAATTTCAGCCCGATCCGTCCAGTGGTTTGGGCTGTGCGTTGATAGATCACTATGTCAGTCAGTCAGTCACCTTTGAGTTATAATTATATATTTAGATGAAGTAATATAACGGATAATACTTCGGAATAATCTAGCTTTCCAATGGTGAAAGGATTTTAAAATGTTAAAGTACTTTTTGGGTTATGGTTAACTATTACAAACGACCAAATACTTCCTCTTTGTAATATCAATATAGAAAAACTTTCCAAATAATGTAGGCACGTTACACTACTGGTTACTTGAAGGCGATAAGGTAATACTTAGTAGCCACTCATTCTCGCATCAGGAACATTTTCATAGAAATAAATATTTTAATATATTACCACGCATTAGTGGAGAATAAATCTTTATCACAAAAGTGCTCAGTAAGCCGCGGACATAAATATGTGAGGGAAAGTGCATGTCACCGGCATTGTACGGGAGGTTACGGATTATTCCTAAATACTATAGTGATAACACAGAGTAAGGGAATGTTAAGTATGATCAACCGTTTATTTGTGAATACCCGTGCTCGTAACGTTTGATCGTAACGTAATATTTTGACCAATTACCACAATATCATTACACTTTACTTACAACTAGCTGTGCTTGCGACATCGTCCGCGGGGATTCTAACAAAAAAGTTTGTTTAGTTTTTAAAATAAAAGTAGCCTATGTTACTTCTGATTACATCAGTTATCCATCTGTCATTGAAATTCCCGTTAAAATCGGTCAAACCGTTTCAGAAATTATCCGTAACAAACAGACAGACCGACAGACAGACTGACAAAATAAAATAAAAAGTTATTTTGGTATATGTACCGTGTCTACATCCATATGCATTAAATAAAAAGTGCGTATTTAATATTACAAACAGACACTCCAATTTTATTTATTCGTATAGATAACAACAATTAACAGTATTTTTAAGAAAGTTGTAGAACTTCTTACAGATAAAATATTT